>CAJVQA010012572.1:0-10030 GCA_910591915.1 Cetraspora pellucida
TTTCCGTATTTGTCTTAATAATACACAATTAATTTCTTCTATGAAATTTTGTCACATTTATAAAGAAACTTCATATCACATGTGTATGTTGTCACGTTTTAAATAGAATACAAATTTGCTAGCAACGTAACATAACTAGGGTTTGCCGATTTTATTATGTGAATTAGAAATATTTGTTTTGATCCAAAGGAACTTATTCTTTTATACTAAAGAAAATAGAGGATTTTTATAACTTTGACACATATATAGAGAAAGAAGATGCCTTGTCGCAAAGGAAAGGGATTGAAGTTTTTTATCTAATAAAAATTCCGGGTACAGGTTTTTTTTATTTTTTTTATTGGCTCATTGTCTATTTTTATAACAATTAGTCTAAAAGATCATTTTTTAATGGTCACACTAAAAATAAATCTTTTCGTACGGTCTTTAATCAAAATAGTAAAGTATTTCAAGTATTGACTCCTGAACTTAATACTTAATTAAAGCAGTTACGAGTTAATCACAATAAGGAAAATACGTGAGAATATATTAATTACCTCATGTCGATCAATTGATCTTTAACAAAGATCTAATTAAATTTTACTATCTTATCATCACTTAAAAAATATTATCCGAAAGTATGTAAAAACTGGTTATACGGATTAATTAAAAAACTCAGATTAATGTCTGAACTTTAATTGCATTTAACTTTAGCTTTATAGATTTGGATTATTTCGTATTCTGTTACTGAAAAGAATCGAATGCATTTCTAATTGCTTTTTCAAAAAAGGACGATAATAACATCCATTATCTCGATTAAAATTATTGACATACAAAAATATGGACTATTGTTAGAGATTTTAAATAATTTTGCTGCCATATATGAGAATGCAGTGTAATGGTTATGTACATATAGTGACAAGTTTTTTTTGTTTTTTTTAAAAAAAGCGACGTCTGGCCTCTATTCCTTTATTATCATTATATAGATTTTTACATGTTTTAATTGAATACAATGTTATGGAGAACTAGAGACCAAAGCTAATTTACTTACGACCTAGACTTTGCTAAGAAGGTCCAAGGACTCCTAGTCTATGTATATACTGTTTGTCGTTGGTACATTTTTGTTGGATAAAGTCTGGAAGCCATTTATTGTATTTATTTTGTGCAATATCTATAGTAGGATAGGGTTGTGCTTGGATAGCTGGTATGAGTCCGGAATCGGTACCATCATTTTCACGGTCATACATGACACGTGATCGATCGTCGCATTTAGGTCCCGTCACCTATCTGAGTAATTAGTCACATGAAAAGTAAAAGAAATCTTACTTTTCTTACTTTTATTACTTTTGTTACATTTATTACTTTTATTACTTTGGGTGGATCGATGGCATATAATACATTTGGTTTTTCTTTAGGATAGAAGAAAAATGGATTTTAATTCTGATATCATATAAATAGATAATATAGAAAAAATTGATTTTTTTTTTTTTTTAAAAAAAAAAATGAGGTCTGGTCTTGGTCTTTATTGAACAATTTAGTATTACATTAATTAAAACATTTTACATAAATTATTACAGGGATTTATAGTTAGGACTAATTTATCTTCAGTTCAAAACTCTACTAGAATAGACTATTAGACCTCTTCTAAGTTTAGTATTGCAATGTAGGTAGTAGATATATTTGTAGTATGAAAGATTGTTACACATTTTTCATATTTACTTATAACTATTTGATCTGTAGCTGGGTGTTCAGATACTGTAATAGTAAGTGTATTTATTAATAAGTTATTTTGGTACATTACTTTACATCTTTCTGTCCATATTTGTTTGTATATATTGTTTGATATTTTATAAAATAGATTGGCAAATAAATATGGAGTAATGTACAGTTTGTGGGCATGTTGTCAGGAATCAGGCCTTGTATTTTGAGAAGAAGTTATATGATATTTTGTGTTTGAGTAAACTGCTACAATAATGTAAATATATTATTGTTTTCAAGTTTATGTTTTGTATAAAACTTGTATATAGTTTGTTAAATTAGCTGATTAAGAGAAATAGAGTTTTTTGTGCATTCTAGTCAATATAAATTGTCTTCTATATGTAATGTGTAGCAATTGCAGATAGGATTAGTATATGTTTTAGAGTTTTTATAGTATAGGTTTAGAAGTATAGGTAACTTATTTAATAGGAACTTGACTTTGAAGCCTTTTAATTAAAAATGTTTCAGATGAGTGTTATGAGTATTAGATTTGTTGTTGTAGTTAATGAATTGATATGTTAGATCCTAATTAGTACTTTAGCATATAATGTTCCAATGATTAATCCTGTTTAAAACATATTATTTTGCAATGTTTATTGCATTTTATAAATGTCAAATAAAGTAGTGAGTTTTATTTTTATTGGTGTTTTATTTCAAATAAGATAAAAGTTGTTGTTGTTAAGAGTATAAGAAAGAATGTAAAGTTTATATTATTATATTTTGGTAGAAATATGAGTTGTTCTATTGTAAAGGAGATGGTTATCAGAGTCTTCAATATAGAAACATTTAATTTTAAAATATTTGTAAACAATTATTATCAAAATTAAAAGTTTAAGTGACCAGTGGTTGTATTTTTGTAAACTAAAAATATAATTTAGTATTAATATAAAAAATGAGTTAATATAATTAATTATGGGTTTGTGGGCCATCAAAACAGTTATTTGACAGTGTTGTGAAGCAGTATTCAGTATTGTTATAATACCAATAAGGTGTACTTGAGTGATAGAAGGCCAGTATATAAATTAAGAAGAAAATGTGATGTTGATTGGTACTAGAGTCCAAACAAATTGAGCCTGTAAGTATAGAATGTTTGGCTAAGTTATAGTTATATGAAAATATAGTTGAAGTTTTTTATTTCAAAATTAATTGTTGTAAGATGTAGCAACTATGTACTAGCAGTATTTGGTATAAATAGTTAATGTAAAAAGTTGTTTGATGAGGCTGATATAGTTGGTAGATGAGAATTATATTGTAATGTTAAGCTAACATTTAAGTATGATGTTAGTAATTTGTTTGATTGATATAATAGTTTTTGTTTAACAAAATATAAATAATGTTGTGTTAGATTATTGATGTTTATATAAAAAAATTTTGAGCTAGATATTTTAATGACAGTGTATTAAGATATTTTAAGTATAATTATATATTGCTAACTAGCAGCAATACAAGTATGTTTGCAATTTAAATATTTTGAGAATAAGGCTATATATTGAAGCTCTGGTGGTAGTAAATAATAGTGTTCGATATATATTATGTTATTTGAATTAGTAATTTTTTGGATTTTTTCTATAATTCAAATATTGTTAATTTTTCCAAGAATCTATATACTTCTTATTAATATTATAGAGTTTGTAGTAAATGGATTGGGAGTAATAGTAGAGATAAATGAAGTTGTGGATATGTAGAATATATTGTATAGTTTATAAAACTATTTTGAAATTCTATTTCTAGGTATTTAAAATGTTTTATATATGATACATAGCCATAAAAATAGTTGTGTATTTGTGTAGTTAGTAAGTTGTTAAATAACATATATATTCACTTTATTAATTAGTAATTTGATATGTATTGGTTTGTTGCAAAATTTGATCAGTATATCAATTAGGATGCCTTTGTAAATAGTTGGTACAGACTAGAAATTAGAAAGGTTACAAATCTGAATATTGAGCTAATATGCTGTTTTGATTGTTTGGACTGTAAGTGTATTATAGAACTTGATAGATAATATGTAATTAGATAAAAGCAGAATATTGTTAAATAAAAGTGTAATATTTTGAAGATGTTATATTATAATTTTAATAAATGGAACTATTAAAAGATTGTTTAATTGTATGTGAAATAATAAATTGTGATTTTGTATTTGTATATCTAATAAATTACAAAGGTTGTAGATTTAATAATAAAGTATAGTTGAGTTTAGTATAATTAAAGTGAGTCCAGCTTTGTGTTTTGCAACTTGCATATAAGAATTAGTTATTTCTTGTATTGTAAATTAGTGTATAAATGTGTTTATAGTCCTGTAAGAAAAATAAAATACAAGTACTATATTAATTATATAGATTGTTTGTTTTTTAGTAATCTTTTTAATTTTTATAGTATTGATAAGATTAGTAGCTTCAGTAGTAATTTGGTTATAGATGTGCTTATAGTAATTCAGAAGTGTGAACTAGCAACCAAGATAATAAAAAGTATGTTTTAGAGATATAGTATATATAGTTGTATTAGCAAAGTTGATTATAGAGTTTGGATCTTTGGTTTAATTTGTTGCTAAGATTGATTTGATAGGATTAACAGTAATATTGATCATGTTGTAAAAGGATTCAGTTAATTTTATTATTTGTTAAAAGGTTTGTTTGTCAGAAGCTAGCTATAAGGTGTTATTCATATAGTTAAGTACTAAGGTATACTATATAAATAGGTATTTAGTCTAAGTAGATATTGTGATATACCATAGTCATGAAATTTGGAATAAATATAAGTTATTAATAGATCAAAATAGATATGCCAGAGCAATAGTATAATTGTTTCTTCTTGGTTTATGCTATCTTGCACTTGATAGCTAAATGTAGGACCAAAATTTGTAATAACTGAATTATATCAGTTATTATAAATATTGACTATAAGTGTGATATGTTTTGGGAAATTTTATTTGTGAAGTGCATGTTACAGAAATGAAATATGTATAGCTTGCTTATGTCCTAAGAAAAAAACCAGATTTCTTTGTTTTGTGTTTTTGTTTTTTGAAGTATGTTTGTAATAATTTGGATGAGTTGTATAGTAGATAAGTATAGTAGAGCAACAAATTTATATAGATTAAGAATAGAATATTTAAACATTATTTTAATAAGTCTGTTAGCAATAATTTTAGTAAAGATTTTTATATATGTTTAAAAAGAGTTATAGGTTTGATGTAATTAAGTTAACTAGTAAAGATGGGTTTTTTGAATATTGGATATATTGTATTTTGCTTTGTTTCTAAGCAGTTAGTATTTTTGTAGTATTTAAATATTTGTTAAACAGGATTGTAAGAAGTTTAATAATATATGGATAGGCATGTTTGAGCATTTTATTGGAAATAAGTGTAGGTCTGTTGCTTTTTTGTTTAGTAATAAGTTATACTAATTATTTCTTGTTGAATTATAGGGTTAGTTAGTGTATTATACCATAAGGGAAATATATTGATTTTGAGAATATATCTGTTTTTATATTGTTCCCAGAGAGCTGAATTATGTAAGTTATGTTTAGTCCAGTTTGTAAAGTGGTTTTTGATATATTAATGAATTTCTTTTGGCTCTGTAATTATAAAGTTCTGAAGTTTTATATTATTGAATAGTATAAGATTTGTGTGGTGATTAATTATACTGTTAATCATAGTTGTTGTATTTGAAGTAAAATTGTTGTAATCTGTTTAAATATATGTATAATTTGTTACAAAATTCTTGTATGTTTTTGAATCACAAGTATGATATAGTGTTTTGTGATAATTTTTTATTGTATTAATAATAATAATAAGTTGATTAGGATTAATATTGGTTATAGTAAGAGGTATAATAAATAAGTTTGTAAGAAGTTATATAGTTTGTATTTTTTGATTTATAGTATTAATTGTTGCAATATTGGTTAAGTTACTATTATAAAAAGGATGTTGAAAGTTGATAAGAGTATAAAGTATGCTGCCACAAATATTTAGTACAGAATGTGTTTTAAAGTAGGTAAGAAGTTTTGAAATTGTTTTCAAAAATAAAAAAGTAAAAGGTATATGTGTGTTTGCTGCAGTAAGCACTGTAGATTGAATTTGATATTAGAGTTAATTTGTTATAAACACAAAAACTGCCATTTTAGTAAAAGAGAATGAAAGTTAATGCCTTTTTTGCTAAAATTGTTTTCATAGCTCAGTGGTAATAGAATCATATTTAAATGTTTTATATTTATATATTTTGTGTTATTTAGCTGGTTTGATTTGTAATTAGAAATTAGTATAAATAATATAGTAATCACTATTTGTAATTCTGATTAGATTAATAATATTATGAATGTAAATATATGTGAAATTTGTTGTAAAACCCAAATTTTATCAATTTGACTAGAAAGGTACTATGTATTCCTGATGAATAAGCAGATAAAAATTTTAGTATAATTCTTTTTTCATTACAAATATCTTGCAAATATTGATTTTTATATATAATTACATTATCTAAAACAAATATGCTATATTGTTTAAAAAATATAATTATCTTTTATAACTACATATATTTAAAAAAATATATATTTAATTAATAACATATATTATATATTTAGGATAATTATTTTTGATGCACCCTGCACCATATGCAGGGTTCGATTAACCAATAGGTATTGTGTAACCTTGGTAATTAGTAAATTCTAGTATAATGTTCCTTACATGTTCTTCTTGTTATTATTATGTGCAGAACTAAATTGTTGGTAAAAATTTTATTAATGTGGAGTATATTTTATCAGTTGCATTGTTTACTTAATACAGTAATAATACAATTGTATCTAAAAAATTTAATAAATATAGAAGTATGATCAGAATACTTTCTTTTACTTTGGTGTAATAATTGTGTTTACACAAATTATTTGCAAAAGTATAAAATGATATTTTAGCTTTTTTCATAAACCTAATTAAGTAATAAAAGTAGAACTTATCAAACACATTATTTTAAATATTAAATATAGACTTTACTAGTATTTTGTAATTGCAAATGTTATATATTAATCATAATTTTCTTTACTTATTTACTATTATTTATGTTTAAATATAATTTTTAGTAAAAAAAAAATAGAGACACTGTTATTGTATTTGGAACTATCATTTATTTTATTATTATAATTTGTAATACTACATATTACTTTTATAATTAGAAGCCAAAAGCACTAATTTTTTTGCCTAATATGACAACACCTATAGTTATTTATCAATGTTCCAAATTAAGAGTTCATATTATCAACCTACAAGTTCTACAAGTTTTATTGCTGAAATTGACTATATTAATGATAAGTCTAATGAATGTTTTGATAATAAGCCTGATAAATATTTTAATAATAAGCCTGATGAATATTTAAAAAATAGGTTTGATGAACAATCAGATAATGAATTTGATGAACAAGTAGAACTTTATGAAGGTATATAATCCTTTATAATGATTTTAAGAATTAAATAAAAATAATTTTTAAAATCTTTATGTTTTCAGGACAAATTTTTCAGATAGTTGAAAAAGCATATTCAGTAGTTGAGGCATTTGCAAATTCAAATAGGTTTGGAATTAGAAAAAGACATGTTGAGAAAGATCCAAATAATAGTCATAAAATTTCAAGAACATTTCTATGCTAAAAAACCATTAAATGAAAAAAAATCACATAAAATTAAGGAGTCTGGTTCATATAAAACTGATTGTAGATAGAAAGTTAATATATACTGGAGTAAGCATTTAAGTAAATATCATATATTCACCTTTGCAGATGTTCA
Source organism: Cetraspora pellucida (assembly GCA_910591915.1). NCBI lineage: Eukaryota > Fungi > Glomeromycota > Glomeromycetes > Diversisporales > Gigasporaceae > Cetraspora > Cetraspora pellucida. Next base: position 7,502 of record CAJVQA010012572.1, read on the forward strand.
TACTGGCTATACACCAGATCCAAGTACTATAAAATTTATTCTAAAAAATCGTAAACTTACTGATAAGATGTTGGCAGATATTAAATACTATATGATAGTTGAAAAGCTTAATGCAAGCACACAATATTAGCTTCTTTCTGAAAAGTATAAAGCTCAAATTCATCATTGCAATTTGTATAATGCTATTTCAAAGTTTAAAAAAATTGATTCTTATATAAATGATAATACATTACAATTATTGTTAAACCTATTTAAAAAAAAGTAGAAGATTCAAGATGGGTCATTGAGTGGTGTTTTGATCCTAATACTAATGCATTAACACATCTTTTTTGGATGTCTTCTGATCAACTTAACCTTTGGATGTGTTATAATAATATTATTATTCACGATAATACAATAAAGATGAATATTTATAATATGCCACTATCACTTTTTATTGCTATTAATAACACCTATCAATCTCATCTTATTGCACAAGCAGTATTAGATGATGAAACAACTGAGTCATATTCCTAGTTACTTGAGGTTTTAGTTAAAGCTACAGATAGACTCTATCCAAATACTATTTTAATGAATGCTAACCCTGCTATAGCTCTTGCTATTTTAACAATTTTATACTCAACTTAGCATCTTTATTGTATTTGGCATATTAGCCAAAATTTACAAAAAAATCTTAAAGGCAAATTAGGATCTGATTAAGATTCTTTTATTAAAGACTTTTACAAAGCTTGTAATATATTAAATCAACAATCTTTTGAAAATAGTTTTAAGTCTTTATTAGATTAGTATCCAAAAGCAGCATTATATCTTAATAAAACCCTATATCCTGATAAGCAAAGTTGGGCAAAAATATATACTTTTTGTCACTTTACTACTGGTGCACAGGCTATTAGCTGTGTTGAGTCAATTAATTCACAAGTTAAAGATATTATATGTTATGGTTATATAACTTTGTATGAGTTAATTAATTCACTTGATTCATTAATATCAAGTTAAAAATATTATTATGATTTTATTAGTTGAAAATTATCAAATCCTTGTATTAAGCTACCAAATGTTTGTGATACTATGTATTAAAATGTTAATTCTATCCTTAAAACATTTGTGGCACCTAATTTAATTAAGAAAATTTGTTTTATCATTCAACTAAAATTAATCCAGAATCTCTAAATTCATATCAGATAAATAATTATGATCTATATTAATATTTGTTTCTTACAAATTCAAACAATTATTTTATAAGCAAAATAATATAATCTAGTATAAACTGGCTATTAGTAGTGATTGTTAACTATATTATTTCTATTATTTTAATTTTTTGTAGCCACAAAAAGATAATGATATAATATTTATTAACAATGCATTTGATTATCTATTAGCACATTTTTCTGTACTTTTTAAGCAAGTTGAAGAACAATTAATTAAGGTTTGAAAAATAATACATATGATTTAGAAGAATTCTTAACTTTATGTATTTTTGTTAAAGGATGGTTCATTTATATGTAGTTGTTTGTTATTAACAAACTGTGAATATCCTTGTAAATATTTTTTAGAGTTATGGCATTTTCTTTTGCTGCAAAATTTTCTATTAATTTTGTAGCAAGTCATTGGCTATATGAATAATATCAAGACAAAAACCTTGGCACACAACTTCTTGTCAATTTGTCTACTGTTTTTTTGTCTGAACCATTAGAAGAACTATCAACTCCAACTACTATATTATGGACTAATAGCTCTACGAATTTATTTCTAACTTCACAGTCAACTATGGCTCATTCATCATCTTATACTGCTAAAAAAGTAATAGAAAAAAAGAAAATTTATACAGAAACTATTAGAATTATATGTAAAGCAATTAATATTGCTATTGAGATAAATGACCCAAATGTTCTTAGGTTTTTAAAAGAATATATTACTAAAAAAAGACATTCACTTGTTGAAAATACAACTAGTATATCTTACTTTGACCAAAAGGCAAATATGTTTAATGAATATTTCAAGTATGATATTATTGAAGCCTCATTTACTAGAGTTTCTAATCCTATTAAAAAGGTTAGAAAAGGTCGATCACCAAAAACAACATGTAATCAATCATTATTAGAGAGACAACCATTAAGAAATAAAGGGAAACAGTCTGAATTAACTTGTAGTTATAAAACAAATACATGTAGTAAATGTGGTAGCAAGGATTATAATCACTGATGGCATAATAAGCATGAAAATAAGAACTATATTTTGTCAACTATTTGCCAATTTTGTGATGATCACAGATATAAAAAAGAACTACATAACCATAATTTTGTCAAGATTAATAATAAAAATGAATAGATAGAGTCTAGTGATTTAAAATCAGATAATGAAATGGATTTAAAATAGATCATAAATTATATATAAATTAATAGATTGCTACATAGTTTTTTTTTTTTTTTTTTTTTAATATTAATGGTGAGGCCATGCCTTTATTTTTATTGAATATTTAATTGAGATTTTACATAAAGTACAATTCTGCTTTTAAAATATTATAGAAAG
>CAJVQA010012573.1:0-10029 GCA_910591915.1 Cetraspora pellucida
CAAAATATTTATAGAGCTGTCGCACTTAAATTACTTCACGGATCAAAATCTTGTAATGAAGAGTTCATTAAAGAGGTAACAATTATTTTCATTTATACTATTTTTTGATAATTTATTGTTTATCATTTAAGATTTTAATTGTACTTATTTTTAATATTAAAGTTAAAAGCATATTGTGATATTAATTCCAGGCATCCATCATTTTTAAGATGCCATGGAATATCAAAAGATGAAATTTCGGAAGATTATATTATTGTTTTGAAATATGCCGTAATGGGCTCTTTGCGTCAAAATCTTCAATCACTAGCAAATATTGACTGGAAAGACAAATTAACCTTATTGCATTGTATTGCTTCTGATCTTCAAATAATTCATTCTCAAGGTCTTATTCATCGAGATTTACACAGTGGCAATATTTTACAAGATAATTTACATAGTGCATACATTGCTGATTTAGGACTTTCAGTGTCAATAGTGTCAAATTCAGAAAAACATGGTGTTTATGGAATTTTACCATATATTGCACCAGAAATTTTGAATGGGGGACAATATTCAATAGCATCAGATATTTATTCGTTTGGTATTATTATGTGGGAAATTTTATATGGAAGATCAGTATCTTATAATCAGGAATTTGGAACACAGCTACAATTCGAAATATGTAGTAGAGATTTGAGGCCAATGATAGTTAATGATACTCCGCAATGTTATATAAACTTAATGAAGAAATGTTGGGATAAAGAGTCAGTAAACCGTCCATCAGCAACAGAAATTTGTAAAATCCTTAAAGACTGGCAAGATGATGAAAAAATTTTATTAGAATTTACTAAGTCAGAAGAAAAATTGAATGATATCCAAGGCATACAACTACAGACATATTCTGATGACGTTTATAAAAGTAAATTTATTAATTACACTGTTTCATTTTATCACGGTAATTATATTTAACTATATTTTAATAAAATAAGTATATATATTAATTTTAATTAAAGATAGCATTCTCCCTATTAATATAAAATTTCTGAGCAAAAATATCTTGATAATCATTTAACTAAATTAATATATTATTAATATTCGAATTCTACAAATCTGTAGAATCAGAAACTTAATTTTCATAGGTGGTATCAAAAGTTTAAAAAAATTTTAAAATTTTTATCAAAATAGAAACTGCGTAGAACCTTTAAAATTTAAGACAGTAACAATCTCCAAATTAAATTTAAGAAAATTTTTATTTAAATTCGGATAAGATTTAATATTGATTAGGTGGTTGTCAAGATATCTTTGCTTAAATATTTAAAAAAAAAATTATATTAATGTGGTATGAATAATAGTTAAATATTAATGAATAATAATATAAATTATTTTTTTCTAACAGATAGTGGAGTTAATGAGTTGAATATTGAATAATACATGAGAGGCGCTCTGATCTAACCAATAAGGAGGCTAGCGATAAGGCATGGTAACGAATAGGCATTATTAAGTGTATCTACTTCAATTATTAAGTTGTTAAAAATCTGTAGTGCTTATTTAGTATGAGGAAAGGTCATATCCAATATCAATAAAAATTAATTAATTCAGTAAAACAGTAACATTTACTACATTGTTTTATAAAAAGGAATGGTTCAAATTAAATTTTTATTTTTAATTGAAATAATGTTTTTAAAGTATTATTAGAGTTAGAAGGTTGTAAAACAGATAACTTAGTATTGTTTTTTCTTTTAATAGAGGTTGTAATTCATTATAATGATTCTTATTCATGTTTGTTTGATATTTTAGGTTTGCCAGATAGTAGAATTGAATCAGGTAAGTAAAGAGTTAGATAAAAAGATAAAAAAATTATTAGGTAGATCTTTTAGAATAAATTGAAGTTGTTTATATTGATCAAAAATTATTGTATTCTGAATAAGTAAGAACATTGTATTATATATATTAGAGTTAAGAAGAGGGTTTTGTAGATTAAGAATTTGTATTATTGCATTTAGTAAAGTTTCTAAAAGGTTTAAAGAGTTTAGAACATTGGTAATTTTATTAATAAGTATGTTTTGTAGATTGTAAAGGTAAAGTGAACATTAAAATAGATGTTTAGAATTTTTATATTGGTTATAATATGATCAATTTGAAGTTAAATAAAGGAGAAGGTAGCAGATATTTAAATTTGATATTGTTGGTAGTTTATTGAAAAGTATTTTATTTCTAATAAAATATAATTTAAGATTAAATTTTTAAAAATTAATAATCTCAGTTAATAAATAGATATTTATAATAGAAAGATTCTATAATAGTTTAAGTTAAAAGATTTTGTTAAATGTTTAGACTAAGACTAGATTCTTATAAAATTTATATAGTTTGTATGTAATTGATATTTTTTTTAGATAAAAAAGATAGTTAGATAAAAGTAGTAAAGATTAAATTTAAGTTTGATTTTGTTAGTATTATGTTTGATTAAAAAATCAGCTATATTATGTAAAATATTATTTGAGCATAATTTAACTTTATGTATAATGTAATTAATATTTTTAAGTTCAATTAAATAATTTAGAATATGTATAATATTCTAATTATTTTGTTTAGTTTAAAAATTATAATTATAAGATATTAAATTTGTAAAAGTTTAAATAGTAAATAGGCTATCAAAATAAATATAAATTTAATAATTAGCAAATAAAATAAGAAAAAGAAAAATGAGTGCTGCTAATTCAGCATATGTTAAGTTTGAAGCATAGGTTATAGAAGTATTAAATTTGATCTGTATATTATTTTCAAGAATTAAGACAATGCTAGTAGATATATTATTTGTTTATAAATTAATTATAGAGGTATCTATATAAAAATTTAAGTAGGTTGATTCTAGAAGTAATATTTTTTTTGTAAAAATCAATAAGTTGATTTTGATATATAGTGCAACAGATAAATAGTGAGTCTGTTACTCCAACTAACCAGAAGTTACATAATATTATAAAAATAGCAAAACAAAATTTTAAGGCATAATAAAAATTTGGGCAAGCATAAAAACTACTACTATTATAGGAATGTTAAATTTTTTTTCACTAATTGAAGTACTAAAAATAAGAATTTCTTTATTAAAACTCTGTCTTTTTTATAAAATTTTATATTTACTAACAAATTCTATTTATTTTTAGCTTTTTTTTATTTTTCTACTATTTTGTCTCTATATAATTACAGGTTTTATTTAGACAGGCAAGTATTATATTTGATATACTATATTTAACTTTTATTTTAATGCACTTTACTAACCTGTCCCTTTTAATATTTTATGTCCAGCTACTCTAAAACATTGCCATTATGCTCATAATGCCTTTATCTATTTGAATATATCTGCTTATCTTGTTTGTCTTAGTAGTAAAGACTTAATTATACATGTTAACCATTGTAGAGTTAATTATGCATATTTGATTCTTGGTTCTGATTAGTGCTTGTACAACATATCATAACATATGAACCATCATAAAGTTTTTATTTGTAATAATAGAGACAAATATTGTGTTTTGTATTTAGAGAATTTTTAAAGAAGATAATAAAAAAGATGATAAAAATAGTAGAACAGGTTTATATAATTTTGTATAAATATTTTGGAATACTTGAATTTTTTGATTAGTAATATTAAGCTCAAAGTATTATTGTTTTTTTTGTATTTTATATTTTAAATTAAAAGTATATTTGTAATTTATTTAAAGCATTGTAAATATAAAAAAATATAAATTGTATTGGTTAAGTTGATAATTTGATAATTTTGAAAAAATATTAATAAATTAAATATGTTTGTTATTTTGCCTATATGCTGATTAAAAGATAAAATATTGAATATTTATATATTTTTGAAGTTATTAGATTGTAATATGATAAGATTAAGTATATTTAAAAATGGATTAATTGGTAGAATTGAATATTGGACCATATATGCAGTATAGAAGAAGAAAATATTAGATTTGAGAGAATTTTAAACCAACTTGAAATAGAACTTTAAAGAAGTTTTGAGAATTCTAAGATATATGTTTTTTTAAAAAAGAAAGTAGTAATTATCAACTATAAGTAATTGTTCAAGAAAAAGAATTTTATTGTTTTAAAGCTTAGAGTTATTAGATTATTTGAAAATAAAATAAAGTTTTAAATATTGTTTAGTTAATTAGTTTGTTTATAAGTTGTTAGTTAATTTAGATAAGAGTTATTAAAAAAAATAATATTTTGATATAAGTAATAAAGTTGAAATAATATATAAAATTAGTAGTTTTTTAATAATTTTTTAAAATTGTATCTTGTATTAGAAATAGTTTCAAAATTTTAAAAAACTATTTATTAATTTGATTTAGAAGTTTATTAGTATTAAAACAACTCTTTATATTACTATTACTAACTTGTAATATAAGTTTGTTAAGTGTTAGAATATTAAGCAATTGTAAGTTAGTACAGTAAGTATATTATTATTTGTGTTTGTAAATAAATGAAGCATATATTTTGTTCATTTTGTTAGATGACTTATTAGTTATTAAAATTTGTTTTGTAAAAAAAACAAATTTGAAGCAAATATTTTATTAATAATAAAAAGATAATATTAAACAGTTAAAATATTTGTATAAGAAAAAGTTTTTTATATTAAATAATATAAGTAAATTGAGAGGCTTTGTTAAAAATTTTTTTAAGTGTAGATATAGTTAATCTTTTTTAATCTAAAAAGATTCTTAAATATCTAATTATTTAATTAAAATTATAAAGTATAATTAATTAGTTATTTAAATTTAAAGATGTTATATTATAAGTAATATCAAGTTATATTTTTTAGTTAGATATAATTTGGATAAGATCTAATTTTAATAGGTTAACTTGTATATTATTTAATTAGTAAAGTTCTAATATATCATTTAAGATATCTTAAAAATTACTTTTAGATTTATAGTCTTATATTGTATTATTTATAAAAACAAAAGATAGTATTGTTGTAGTAGTTAGTGCAGTTGAAAAGATGTTTTTAATAAAGATTATAATAAGATTTTAAGAAGGTTTAAGCTGTATTTTGAGTTTAAATAGCTGAGAATAAGTTATAATAATTTTTTTAAAGTAAAGATAAATAGGTTTTTCTTGTTTTATATCTGAGTATAGTGTAATTAGATTAGTAAAACTATAAGCTATAATTACTTTAGTTTTTTTGTCTTGAAATAAAAATTTAATAAAGTTTAGACCAGAGTAAAGAACAACAATATATTTGTAAGTATTTAGCAAACATTTAATATTAATTTTGTTGAAGGCCATGAACATATTTTGAAAAAGTATCTATGCTTCTTTGTTATCAGTTTTCTAATATTTAATTATATTAAGTAATATTTATATAAGAATATGCATTGAGTTGTTTTTGGTTGTTGCAAAATTAAAGTTACTTAATAAATGATGTTGAGTAATAATTTGGTTGAATGAGTTGTAGAAATTTTTGTAAAACATTTTTTAATAGTTTAAGTAAGTAATATAGATCTTATTTGATCTAAAGTAAAGTTTTATAAAGATTTTTTAGAATTAGAAAAATGTTAAATGTTTTTTATATTGTTAGTATTTTTTGTAGTATAAGACACTTTGTTAGAAAAAGTTAAATAGTATTTTGAAATTTGAAGTTTAGATATTTTAGGTATTTATAATTTGTTTCTAAAAAACTAGCAGCTTTTTTGGTTTAAAAAGTTATATATAATTTTGTTTTATTTCTCTAGAGTAATTTCTAAGAAAAAATTAATAAAATAAGGTTTATTTTCTGAATGAAGTTTTTAAAGTTCATAGAATTTTATATTTTCTTGAATTTGTATATATGATAGTTTTTAAAAATAGTCTTAAAAATAAGATTGTAGAGCTTGTTTTATTTTAGTTAATTAAGTAGTAAGTACATTTTTAGATAAAAAGCAATCTAAATTTATACTATTATTGTGTTTTCTAAAATATTATAAAAAAATATTTTAGGATTTTGATAAAAGTTATTATTTTTTTCATATTTGTTTAAATATTTTTTATACTATTTTCTTGTTTTTCTTTAGAAATTTGAGTTTTAAGAGTTTTGATTTTAGTAGTAAAAGTATTAGAAAAGTAGTAAAAACAGAGTTGTTATTAGTTAATGTTGAATATAAAGATAATAATAAGATGTTTTGTAAATATTTATTAATATATAAGTAATAGATTTATATAAAGTTAGATTTATTAAGAGTTGTTTTAAAAAGAATTGCTTGTTTTATTGCTTAAATAATAGTGTAAAAGTAAGTGATTATTGTTTATTTTGATATAGATTGATTTGTTTTTTTTAAATAAAATATGTTTTTGGACTGCATTAATAAAGCTTTATTAATTTAATTATATATATTATTAAATTCAAAGTTATAAGTAATATTAGGGATAAATGTAAAAAGTTGTTAAAAATTTTGCTATGTATAGGTTTGGTAATTTTCTATTTGTTTATTTTTAGTTAGCTTTTATTAGTATTTAATTCTTATTAGAAAAGTTGTATATTTATTTTAGATAAATTAATTGTAAATTCAGGTAATACTTTTGAGTAGTCAGTTTAGATAAATAATTTGGATCAAATATCTGTATAGTCCAAAAATATAATATAAATCTTAGTCTATATTTGGTTAATTCTGTTATATCTGTTGTTGTGTATAACAGAAAATATAAAAGGTAGAAAATAAAAAAGTCTATAGATGTCATAAAATTAAAAAAATTTAAAAAGTTTTAAAAAAATATTTTAATATATTAAAGCTTTTTTATAGTAATCTATTTAGTTTAAGATTAGAAACTCTATTTAGGTTTTCTATTAAGACTATTTTGTAATTAGTTTGATTAAGAATAAAAGTAAAATGAAGAAAAATATCTTTTTAAATTTATTTCTTTTCTTGAGTTAAGAAATAAAATTGATTAAGTTTAATATTAAAATTTTTAAAAAAAACATTGATTTTTTAAAAAAAGTTTTTTATAAGTCTAAATTTTGTCAATATATTTAGTAAATTAATATTCTATACATTTTAACAAACATTGCTAGCTATTTAGAAACATTTTAAGTTTGTAAATTTTTGTAATAAAGTTAAGAATTTTATCTTTTAATAAATAAATATATTTTTGAGATTCCAAAAATATCTATTTAATTTTTTGATATAAAGTTAATTATAAAATTTAAATTGTATGAAGGTAGAATACTATTATTTGTATATATTATAATAATAAATGGTTCAGAGGTATAAGATAGAGTTGACAAAAAATAATAAAGTTAACTCTTTCTGCAAATCACTTGTACCAAATTTTTGCTAAAAACATTTAACTATTTCTAATTATTTTATTAAGTTAACCTTATTTTTGCTCTTAAGTAAACTTGTTCAAGACACTTTTTTGCTCCTAGGCAACTAAGTTTTAAGCTCTGACAACATCTGGCTGCTGAGAAATATTACAAAAACCAAAATTTTGATTTTTGCTTATTATCTTGAAATTTATTAACTAAATACATTTTCTATCTTAGTAATACTTTGTTCAACTCACCAAACTCAACATTTTGATATATATTTTATCAAAAACAGATTAAAACTATTAAGATATCAACAAAAAGGTAAAACTAAAACCTGTTTTTATAGGATTTTTCAAAGGCAATTTTAGGTAAACTTGTTGGATTGTCCCAGAAATTTCACTTTTCTGATACCCATTAAAATTTTCTAAACATCCAATTACCTTTCCTAATAGTCTTACATTTTTCTGATTTTTTCTAAACAGTCTAGAAACCTCTAAATTTAAAAAAATTTTCTAGAAAACTTAGTTCTATAAATATTTTATTAAATTTTAACAGTATATAATTATCTAGCAGACATAGTTATAAAAGATGCCTACCTTGGTAATAGCTATATCTAATACTATTGACCTTGACTACTTCTATCAAAAATGCCCTAAAAGCTTTAGTATTAGAATTCATGAAGATAATATAAATACATTATGTTCTATTCTTTCTAATAAACAGCCTAGCAGCTGTATAACAACTGAACTTAGAAGTGCTATTAAAACTAGTCACTTTTTTAAAACACCAACAACAAGTTCTATTGTTAGTTGTTTTTGTGAAAAATTCCATACACACTTTATTTCAGTAACCAATCAAACATATAATAAAAATAAAGTAATTAATATAATTAAAAAAACTAAAGACAAAAAATCTATTGTACACAATATTATGAATTCTACCAAATTCATTTCACTATCACTTAGCTCATCTTACTCACCTATCACATATCAGCATACATGTGCTATATGTAACTTACCTATTAATTGTAATATAACCAACAATCAACACTACTTAGCAGCTAACTCTATTTTATTTAACAACAAACCTCATTATAAATAATATACCCAAATTCAATTTAATGAACAACAAAGCACCTCTATGCCTTAACAAAGCACTTCTACATCTCAACAAAGTCTATACACTACTCTTATCCAAAAAATTCAACAATCATTCCCTAAATACAGAAACCTACTATTATTTCAACTTAATCTTTTAACTCCAACAAAAGAAAACACAAACAATACTAATGACAACATGGATATTAATAGCAATTTATCTAATAATCAAAATTAATAACAATAGCAACAACAAAACAATCAATATCAACAATAACAACAAAAACAACTTAAACAAATACAGTTAGAAACACAACAATAACAAAAACAACCTCTAGATAAACAACAACCTAATATCTTTAATAATCAAAATAATATTAAAGCTAATCTAACATTTGACTAGCTTACTAACTTTCCTATTTCTGAAGCAATGAAATTCAAAACCCAACTTGAAACAGATTTCTCTAGAAAAATGTTTAATCTTTTTAAACAGCACTTATATGACTTCTATCCTGGCAAGAAAATCAAACCCAAAACTGATAACTGCAAAGCACTTAAATCTAGCTTTTATCATATTATTTATATAATAGCTGAAAGTAAACCTGAATTTCTTGTTGAATTTATTTAACAAAATAATCCTAAAACTGACAAAGCAATTACTATTCCTTTCAATATACTTGAAGATATTCTCAAAAAATTAATTCTAACTTTTACTACAATTCTTTTTGCAAAACTCAATTATTCAAAAATCTTTGTCTTATCTGCAACTATTTCATTTTACACAAACCAAAACAGATTACAACTTTGTATTAACCTTACATGTATTCATTTATATCTCTCTAATAACTATTAGGTAATTGATTATGTCAAATTTGCTAAAGACTTCAAACTTTGACCTAAAAGATTTACAATTAAATTAGAAGTAACTAATATTGATCAAGATAAACAATATTTAACAATCAAATCAGATAGCAAATTTAATATTTACCTTAAATTCAATATTTCTAAAACACTCTTTTTTAAAAATTAAATATACCATCTCTTAAAAACTCACTAGACTATTTTAAACAATAGTTTAAACAATTTTTTCCTTTATATAATCAACAATTTACTGAGTTTCTTGATAAAACTAAAGTTTTTAACTCTCTTAAATTCCAATTCTGGCAATAATTTATCCTACATCTTAAAGAAACCATACCTACTAATTTACAATTTGAATAACTTAACAATCTACAAGAATGTCATAACAACAAATCAATTATTATATACTTACTTGTACAGATGCAACTTGCTCTTATCTAGAAAAAGTTGAACTCAAAAACAAAGAAAAACAAATTGAAACCCAAACTTCTTCCAAAAAGCCCCAACATTAGCATAATTCCTCAAAACTTTTAAATAACATTTTTCAAAAATTCTTTATTGATTTTTCTAAACAGAAAAATAAAATTTATAAATAATCTGATATTAGTTCCTCTATATTTCACAAAAATAGTAAACATGAAGCAACTTTTAACAAAGAGATTTCAACCTTTCTTCTTGACCAACTTGCAACTGAAGCTGAAAATTCTGCTTGCAAAATTAATAATGTCAAACTAATCCTAAACATCACAGTTATTATTTTTATTTATATCTCAATCTTTATCAAAATACTGCAGCACAAAACCACAATAT
>CAJVQA010012574.1:0-10029 GCA_910591915.1 Cetraspora pellucida
TACTTAATATAATTTTTTATAAAATTAAATATAAAAAAAAATTACTATTAGGTTTATATATAATTTTAAACTACTACTTCCTATTCTTAACAATTTAAAAAAATAAATCAGAGCTAAAAAAATACAAAAATGTAAACAAATTTGTTTGTATTAGTCTACAATCTAAGAAATAATAAGACTATCAGACATAAAAGACTAATGAATTAAAATAATAAAAACTTACTTAAAAATTCCTGAATAAAAAAATATTATAAACTTTAGACAGTACTATCAGACTAGTTAAAACCTATAAAATATCTTTATAGTAACAGATCAAATAAACTGAACATCAAATATATATAGAGAAGCATATAATCAACTAGGCTATTAAACTCATCAAAAAAAAAGAATACAAAAATATACTATATCAGGCCATCTAGATTAGTAGTCTGATTAGAGTTTGCTGATTTCAAGTTGTGATTAGTAAGAGATAATAGAGAAAATGCTAGAAAGATAAATACTAAAGTTCTAGTAAACTTTATAAAAATAAAAATAGTATAATGTAGCAGTTAAACAGATAACTTTTGTGACTGTATATGTTAGGTAACTATAGTATATTGTATAAAACTAGATCAATATATATAAGATATAAAGACTTTAATAAGTTTTTTGTTGAAAATAAAATAGTTTTAAAGAGTACTAATAAGAATTAAAAACTTAGATAGGCAGTGCTCTGAAGATGTTCTTGTGATACAAGATAGATTGCATATGCAAAGAGTTTAAATAAACAAGATCTCTAGCTGGCTTGCAAGTATAACATCTAGTATAAAACTTATATAGCAATATATAAGTGAATTACTTAATTAAATACCAAAAAATGTACATATAGCTAGTTGTAATCTTTAATGTAAGAAAGTTTCTAGAGACATCTGTGTTTTATAAACTTAAATAAAAATTACTTCTCAAAGGCAAAAACTTTAATATTAAAAAAAAAATAAATAAATAAACTCAATTAAACAAGTCAAAATCTCTTAGCAATTAAAAATATGAAAAGTACAAAAAACAAGTACTAGCAAAAAGAGAAGTTATTATATCAAAAATCAAAGAATTAATATCAGAAGAATTAAATAAAAAAAATAAACAAATAATAAGACAAGAAGAAGAATTAAATATAAACAACAAGTTTAAGATATATAAAAAAAAGTTAATAATAAGAAAAAATCTAAAAAGAACAAATCAAATACAAAAGATTGAAAAAATAAAAATGAATAAAAAAGTATCAAAATAAAATTCAATTTCAGAAAAAAAAAAAAAACACAAAACAAAAAAAATATATATATATAAAGAAAAATAATAAAAGTATTATTAAAATATAATATGTAAATATTAGAAAACAAATCATATGAAAATTAAATACTAACTAATGTAATGATACTGGTCGGAACTACCCTAGAATTCCCTATTTATAGAGTAGCTGTTGGATCATTCACGTAACATAAGGCATCACAACACTCGAAAGAGGCATTGGATTTGGCAAGTGTAAGATGGATATTCTTTTATTACATTCTATTCTATTCTCTATTCTATCTATTTTAAATGCATTATTTATATACTTTTTTTCTATCTGCTAAATACACTATTTACACTCTATATACTATATATGCTATATCTACTTTATATGCTATATCTGCTATATACGCTATATACACTATATACACTTTATATACTATATATGCTATGTTTACTAATTATGCTATATACCCTATATCTACTAATTACGCTATACATATGCTATATCTATTAATTAATATATATTATTGTTTAATTATGCAATCGATCTTTAATAAATTATTAATGATCCTATTTTAGATCGTAACACTAATATAAAGATTTTATTATATAATGTTTTAGATAAACTAAAAAAAATTAGCATAATTAAATAAATATTAAACATGAATAAATATATTAAAACATAGAAAAAGTATTTATAAGAGACAACAATTAGATATAAAAAAAAAAGAAATAATTGACTGTCTAAATTAAAAAATAAAAAATAGCATAGAATAATATCAAATAAAATAGAAAATATAAAAAAAATAAAAATAATATAAAAAAGAATTAAAGAAATTAAAAGAAAAAAGAAAATAATAAAAACAAAAACAAAAAACTCTATAAAAAAAACTTTAAATAAAAGAATAAGAAAGTAATTAGAGTAAGCAAAAATATTTAATAATATAAAATTTGTTGCCAAATATTAATGAAAAAAATAAGATATATATATAAAAGTTTTAAAGATATAAATATAATATAAGTTAAAAGATTATTATACAAGATATTAGTTATAATAAAAATAAGTCTAAATAAAAAGAAAAATATTTTATAAATACTATTACTAGACAATAACAAATTAGCATATATAATAGAAGAAATAAAGATTATTTTCAAAAAAACAAATAAGAATACTATATAGTTAAGCCATTAGATATTCTAAAAAAGAACTCAAAAATATGTTTGTTATAATATCTAAAAAGTAAAGAAGTAAAAACAATATATGTTTTATGTAATAAAAATAATAACTAAAAGAAATTTATAATAGTTACTTTTGCAAATACCTAGATAACAAAAAGGTTTTAAATAATACTAATTTGGTATAATAACTACTGAATAAGCAAAAAAACCTAAAAAAAAGAAAATACAAAAAAAGAAAAAATTCAAAAGACAGAAAAAAAAAATATCAAAACAGCTTTTAAAAAACAAAAAGTATCAAAAATAAGAAAAACAAAACAAGAAATATCAAGTAAAAGATATACAGAAATAGGAAATAACTTTCAAATTTAAAATATAAAAAAATAACTAGAAGATAAAAATACTAATACAGAAAAGAAAAAAAATCTAAGAAAAAAGAAGATAAAAACTAATATACAATTTTAACTAAAGACTATACAAATTAAAAATATTTTAGATCAAATTTTGCACAGATTAGAAAAAGTACAGTTAGTTATAAAAGAAGGCCTAGCTGATTATTCCTAAGGGCACTTCAGTTAAGTTTATAAATATAGATAAGAAACTTAAATAAATATCTTTTAGTTTAAAAAAAAATAGTAAAAAAAGGAAAAGTAATAATAAATATAAAAACAAGAAAAAAAGTCAAAAAAGAACTAAAAAGAAAAAAAAAATTAAAATAGTATATTATAATATTAATAAACTAAAGACCAAAGTCTAAAAACTTGATAATTAAAAACTCTCTTTGCTAATCCTTAATTTCTAAACAAATATAAACAAACATAAAGAAAAAACACAAAAACAGTTTAACAAACCTTATTTTAGGCTCTAAGAAAAAAGACTCAACACACAAAATACAACTATTTTATTTTAACAGTAGTATAAATAAAGTCTTGTTAAATAAAACTTTGGCTAGTTTTATAGCTTTTAAAAAAAAATTTTGAAAAAACTAAAAAACTACATTAGATCTGAAAAATAAAATTGAAACATGTGACCAACCATCAATACAAACAAAAACAATATATTATGTTATACCAAACAACAAATAGTAACAAAAAATAGCTATATTAGTAAATAACAAGTAAGTATAGCATGTGGAATAAGCAGATAGATGAATAGCAGAATAGTCTAAAAATAGAAATACAAACTAAATTAGAACTACTATGCAGTACAAACTTAATTCAACATATTAAGAATTTAGTAATAGAAATAAAAGATACATAGATAGTAAGATACTAGATGCTGTTTTAGCAAAACCTATAAGAAATCCTAATAATTTAGAGTATATAACAAAAGACTTGGCAATTTATAATTCAAAAAACATTACACCAAATAATTTGCTCTTTTATAGCCAAATACTAGAGGCAGTGTTGTTACAAGACAGTTGTGGACATGAGTTTGAACACTTTTGAACATTTTTGGACAAATAAATAAATTAAATTTGCTTAAAATTTTATTAAGTTAACCTATTTTAACTTTCTAAATAAAAATATTCAGCACTATAAAAAATATATAATTATATATTTTTAAATTAATATATTAATTTTTAAAGCTTGTATATGCTATAGACATTCTTGAATATTTGGATGTTTGAACATTGGACATGGTCAAAAAAATTTTTGGACATAGTAGACATGACAACACTGCTAGAAGTACTCAAAATAGCAAAAGTATATACAGTTTCACATAGTACTATAGAAAAATAGGCAAAGAAATTAGCATTAATATGCATAAATTCTAGGTCTTTTAACTATCAAATAAATACAAATAAAAAAAAAAAACATCAAAGAAAGAAACAAAACTAAAAAGAATAAAAGAGGCAAAAGAAATTAATAAAATAGAAGTGTTTTTATATATGAAAGAAAAATAAATATCAAGAACATAAAGATAAAAAAAAAAAAATGAATCAAAATCTAAAAAGAGTTATAAGACAAATAAAAGAACTAAGCATTTCAACTATACACCAATGAGACTTTAAAAAATTCAAAAACAAGACTATAAGAAATTTGTTAATAGAAATAATAAGAAGTAAAATTAGTAATTAGAAGAAAAAAAATAAAAAAAAACCAAAAAGAGTCAACAGATGACAAAATATGCAACTTTAAAAAAAACATTAAAGATATAAATAGAAGAATAACAAAACTAAAAGCAGAAAAAGAAAATCAAAAAGCTCTAGAATTAACAGATACAATAAAGCAAAGTCAGTAGTCACCAAGAAACTATATATATGATAAAAGTAAATCCTTTAAGCCAAACATGCCAATATATATAATGCCAAATAAAAACAAAAAAGAAAGAATTAAATATGTTTAGTAAATTTTTTCAAAAAATCATTATATTAAATTAATTTAAGAACTATTTAAAAATGAAAACAGTTGGATAAAAAATAAACTTTGACTGTAAATTTAGCAGAAATGCAACAATAGAAGAATTAAAAAAAAAGATGATGAATGGGCTTAAAATTATTTCAGAAGCATCAAAAAACCAAGAAAGAAAACAGAAGCAACAAGTACTAAGAAGCAAAGAAAAAAAGACAAAAGAATTCAAAAACTTAATTAGACAAAAAACAGAAGAAAATAATAAAAATAGCTATGCAACTAAAGAGAATTTAGAAATAGAATCATACTTAACAATATAGAATATATCAGCTAATATCAATGCAGAAGAAGTAGATCATATGTGCAGAAGTATTAAAGAAGCTTATATAAAATATATCAAAAGGTCTAAATACAAAGCACTAATAATAATTAAAGCAAAAAAACTAGAAGAAAGAAGTATTCTGTAGTTATTGCCAATAGAAACATACAAACTTGCAAAAGTATTAATAAGTAAAGAAGATTATAATTAATATAATATGCAAAATTAATTTGCAACATGATTAGTAAAGCTTCTAAAAAATGCATCAGAAGTATTATTATTAAGATGCTTAAAGAAAAAGAATGTAAAATCAGTATATATACCACCTAATAGAAATAAAAATCAAAAAAGGTTGGCTAAAATTATATTTACATTAGCAGAGAAAATAGAAGCAGCACAGACAAAACCAATAAGATTTAACAACTACTTACTTTTTTGACAAGATTACAAGAAAAGAAATAAAAAATATATAAACAAGAGTAAAGAGAAAAGTTATACTAATAAGGATGGCAATAGTTAAGGTTCAGATATAGAAGTTTATAGAAATATTTATCATAATGAAAAATGAAAAAAAAGAACAAACACTACAATAACTACAAAAGAAACCAAACTAAAAATAAAGAGACACAAATACAGATACATAACCTTCTTCAAAAATATTAAAAAAATTAGAAAGATTAAAAACTTAACAAAGTAAGACAACTTTGGCTAATTACTCCTAAAGGCATACCAGTTGAATAAAAAAACTTAGATAAGAAGATTAAAGATTTTTTGCAAAGTGAAAGAAGAGTTTTTGAAGAGAAAAGAAAAAAAATATCACTTAGTCTAAAAAGAAAAAAAAACAAAAATAGAGAAAAAAAGGTAGAGAACAAAACAACAATACAAAAAAAGTAAAAAAAAAGTGAAAAGAAAAAAAAAAATCAAAATAATGTGTCACAATATTAATAGACTGAAAACTAAAGGTTAAAAGTTAAAAAACTTGCTTGGTTAAACAAAAGAAGAAAAAATTACAATATTGAAAATTACAAAAACAAATCTTACAAAAAGGAAAGCAAAATTTTTAATGTATGTAATAAACAAAAGATATATAGAAAATAGAAGAAATATCAGAAAATATAGAAGGTTGAAAAAGTAACTTAGCTTGTCTAAAATTACTAAAAGCAAGAATCTTAATATAAACATAAGAACAGAAAGCAATTTATAAACAATATTTGGAAGAATAGAGATTCTAGTTTAGTGGTTGAGTTGTTATTCTCCAAGTGGCAGATCTAAGGTTCAAATTCTATTTATGACAAAATTTGAAAATTATATTTGCATTACAGTAACTGTCTTCTGTCAATCGGTTGGCCTTATGTGGCTGTTATCCAGGTACACCAAGTTAGGTTCTACTGATATTGGAAGCTCAGGCATCTATGCAAAGTATAACATTACATATACATAGAAGAATGTATAACTGGTATTGCATAAGACTTTAGTGCAAACCTATGATAAAACTATCAGGCATAAAAGGCTAAAGAACCAAGATAACAAAAACCTATTTGGAAATTCCCAAGTAAAAAGGTAGCATGAACTTTTAACAGTATCATCAAACTGGTTAAAGCCTATGAAACACCTTTATAGAAACTAAAGGTTAAAACCAGACATTAAATATGTGTAAAAAAGCATATAACCAACTAGGTTACCAGATTCATTAGAGAAAAAAGATACAGAGTATACCATACCAGGCCATCTGAATTAGTAGTTTGGAATAAGACTGACAGTTCTGAGTTGTGGCTAGTAGAAGATGATAAAGAAGATGCCAAGAAGATAGATATTGGAATTCTAGTAAACTTTACAAGAATAAAAATAGTGTAATGTAGCAGTTAAACAGGTAACTTCTATGACTGCAAGTGTTAAGTAACTATAGCATGTTGCATAAAACTAGGTTTATATATGTAGGACATAAAGGCTCTAGTAAGTTTCTTGTTAAGGATAAACTAGTCCTAAGGATAACAATAAGTATCAGAAACTTGAATGAATGTAGCCTTGAGATGTTCTCATGATACAAGAAGAATTGCATATGCAAAGAGTTTAAATAGGCAAGCCCTTTAGTTGGCTTGCAGGTATAGCAACTAGTATAGAACTTATATAGCAACATGTAAGCAGACTACTTAAATTAGACACCAAAAGTACACATGTAGCTAGTTGTAATCTCCAATGTAAGGTGAGCCTCTGGTGGCATGCCATGTTCTAATATACTTGAATAAAAACATTGTATTCTCAAGATAGAGACTTTAATTAAAAAAAATAAAAAAATAAAAAAATAAAAAAATAAAAAAATAAACAATGTTTGGATATAGAACTAAAATACAAAAACTCACAAATATACAGTTGTAGAAAAGAAATAGTACTAAAGTAAATAAAGCAGACTTAATATATTTAAATTAACTGCTTGATATAAAAGAAAAGAGTTTAATTACATGTAGCAACTAAAAAGTTATCAAGATCTATTAAATAAAGAAAAAAAGCAAAATGGTTCAAAGCAATAGAATAAGAAATGCTTAGTAAACCAGAAAATAGAGAAGTTAAAAAACATTTTAGAACAAATAAACAAAATACTTAAGCAATTCAAATAAGAAAAGAGTATATCTTAGAAGATAAAAGAAGAAAAAAATAAATAGCATATAGTATACAAAATTATTAACAGTTAGAAAAGATAATTAAGAAGAAAAAAAAAATATTAGTTAAATATTGGCAAATGCTAAGTAAAAAAAATGAATTAGCTATTGAAATTATAAGACATAAGAGTTGTATAAGAAAGAAAGAACATTGAGAAGATAGCTGCCAGCAGTAGATAAGGATAAACAACAAAATCAATATGATTCCAGATGTATTAATAAAAAAAAAGCAGCAACAAGATCAAAATAGAAAAGATCAAATAACAGAAAGAATAAAAACAAACATATTAGTAATTGGAGAACAGAATTTTGAAGGACTAAGAGTAATAGAAGAGCTAGAAATAGAGATAATTAGATAACAAAAGTTAAAAGTCAGCATTAGTCAAGAAATAATAAAAGTTTTAAGAAGAAATATAACAAGAATCAAGAATGAGTATACATATATACAGATGGAGCAGTAATTTTAAAGACTAAAAAAAATATAAGAAGTAAAAATAATATGAGCATAGGGTGAATGCAAACAGATGAAACACAAGAAGAGTTAGTACTAGGTCTAAAAAGATAATAAACATCAACAATAGCTAAGTTAGTAGTAATATGGGCAGCAATCTTAATAATACAAAAGAAAAAACAAATAAAAATATACACAGATAGCAATGCAGCAATAAGAAATATTAGTAAAAATTTAGAACAAGTAAACAGAAATAAGACTCTCAAAAAAAGAATGCAATATAAATAATAAAATTAGAGAACTTATTATAACAAAGAACATTTAGATAGAGTTTATTAAAGTTAAGAGTTATAGTAAAGATAAATAGAATGATAAAGCTAATAGTCTAGCAAAAAAAGGTGCAACAAATAAAAAAATAATATAGGCTGAAGAAGTTAGTTGTAAAGAGATAAAGTACTGCTTAGAGCAGAAAAACAAATGTACTGATATATTAGCAAGACTGCTTTGCAAGTTAATAATAAATACAAGATTAGAAGCAAAATAGAAAGAAATGAAAGTAATTAGAAAATTAGAACCAGAAGCAGAAATTATAATTTAAAATTAAACATATTTGTAAAAAAGACTAAAGATATTTAAAGAAGTACACTGTATAACAAGAAGAAATAGTGCTAAAAGAAGTGTATTTATAAAGTGTATAATAGATAAACTTCTAACTCTAGAAGAACTTAACAAACAAAGACCAGATGTATATACAATAATAGAATGCTAAGTATGCCAAGATAAAACAAAAGAAATACAATTACATTTAGTAGCATGTAAGAGACAAAGGAATCTTTAGAAAAAAATTCAAAAAGTGACTATTACACAGCCTGAAAAGGATTAAAAAAAGAGAAAAAAGTTCAGGTTCCTTTATATATATTATACAAAGCACTCTTTAAAAAAACAGAAGCAAAAGAAATAAAAATAAGAAAAACATTAATTAAAGATCTTATTTCAAAAGAAACACAAGACAGATTGAGACAGCTCCTGAGTACAAAATCAAAACAGCAATTTATGAATATAATAGCAAAAATAGTCTAGAACATATTTTATAAACAAATATAAAGAATTTGATACAAAAAAAATTAATAAATAGGAGAAAAGTAAAGGAATAACAGATAGAATAAAAAAAAAAAGCACAAGTAAAAAAGAAAAACCAAACCAGCAAATAATAGAAGAAAGAAAAGAAAAACCAAAAGAAAAAAAGAAACAAATTGAAAAAAAAATACAAAAAACAATTTTAGAACTTGTTATAAAAGAGAGAAAACCCTTTTATTATAAACTTTAAGTAGTTAGACAAGCAGTTTACTTCTGTTTAAAATAATGTAACAGGTTGCACTTAGGTACCATTAGAGTAACCAGGTGTTGCTGAGCTTAGTTGTTATCGATATTTATATAATTACAAATATAATTTCAAAATTTTAATAAAGTACTAGTATCAAAATATTAACTCTTCCCTGTAGATCTTTCGACCAAAAATTGTTAAGAAGCAAAACACAGAAAAACCACAAAACCAACTAGGAAACAACACTCGAACCTTTAACAAGAAAGGAGCAGCAGCAAAAGTTACACTTAGCTAGGAAACAAAATACAAGCAGAAAGCATAGAAATAGTATAGCTTGGGATAACTTTAAAAATATTTTTCAATAAAAACAAAAATTTTGAAAAATTTTGGGGAATTCTTGTAACCCTGTTGTGAAGATCAATTTAGGTTACACAAATAGCACCAAAAATAAGTAAAGTAAACAAACAAACACGTGTAGT
>CAJVQA010012575.1:0-10028 GCA_910591915.1 Cetraspora pellucida
TAAGTGCACTTTTTTATTATTCTCCAAGTGTCTCTTATAAAAGTTGAGTCTTTATAAAAGTTACTTAAAGAGTTTTAGCTGTAGTACAATTCTAACTAATTTAAGAATTATTATAATTTATCCAATAGGATTAAGACTGAGCTTTTTTTTTTTTTGAAATAACATTTATATAAGTTATTAAACATCGTATTTAACTTTCTTAAAAATATATGAAACTATACAGACATCTTAGTACTAACCACTTTACTTCTATAGATATAACGATACAGTCAGAAATTAACATTATCGTTATTTAATAATCTATATTTAATAATCTAGAAAGGATAATTATCTGATCACAAACATCTAATTCGCAATTTTTTTTTTTAAGTATCAATAGACAAAAAGCTTTATAGGTAAAAATCTAGAAATCACAAGATTAGAACAACCAATCAGATAAAAAAGAGACACATCATTTCAGATACCTGTTGTGAGCAGTAGGAACTCATACAGAGGGATCTCCAAGATTCTGAGTCGAAACCATCAGATTTAGCCTGGCATTTAGTTAGCATTTAGTAATACAAGTTAACTATTTTTGAGCCAAAATTATCAGCTGGACAGCTTTACTTAATGAGTAAGCTATAGTTTTATTAGCAAAACTTTTAGTGATCTTGGGCAAAATTAGTTAATTCTAGCATGCCGATCATGATTCTAAAGTATTTTGACCCAGAATTTTGGAGATTCTCCTTTATGAGTTTAGCGATAGGATAGTGGTGTCAGAAGCTCATTAAAGCAGATGATTAGTGTGGTGCAGTAATGAATAAACAGCTATGTCGATAACCTACCTAACAGCATATATGCTGTATTTGCTTTATACCATGTATTCTATGTATCAGGTGAATAATGTATATCAGTGGGATCAAAGGTATAATTAAAATAATCAGTATAAACATTATTATCAGTATAATTAACATAAATATTAAAAGTAGTATAAGCGGTATATCATGAATAAAGTATATAAAATGTTCTATGTAAATAAAAGTATATAATAAAGGCTTCGAACCCTCCAAAAACAAATCAGTTAGTGCTTACTATAAATTCGCTCCTAATAATTCCCTGCTTAATTATATAATAAAAACCATATCTACAATTATAACTATATACTCACCAAATATAAGCCCTTTCACCTGTGTTACTGTAAACCATACTTTATATTGTACATTGTACAAACTCCGTTTCTGGTATCCCCAAAAATAGGCAATAAGGCTAGAGGCATAAATTAAACTGGAAAAAATCGAGTTAAGAATCGTACATATAAAAAACCAAAGCCACATTAAAAAATAGCAGGTATTCCCAATTAAAATAACAAGGAGATGAGGAAATTCAACACAATAGAACTAAAATTTTAAGTATTAATATAGTAAATCATCATGCGAAAACTAAATAAAAGTCTAACAAATAAAAAAAATAATCTAGTATATAGTGATACAAATAACCCTAAATAAGTAATTCAGATAGAGGCGTGATAAAACAGGAAAAAAGCGAGTTATGAACTAGAAATGTCACAAAAGCTGCAATAAAAAATGGTAAGTTTTCACAATAGGAAACTAAATTCATTGTACAGTATGTGACGTTCGATAAATTTATTTGATCAAGTATTGAATATTATCTTATTAAACATCGAATAATGAATAAGCCACATGTACCAACTTATTACAAGATTTAGCATACAAAGTGGTACATACCTTTTAAAGTAAAGTTTGGGGTGTTACCAAAAGTCACAATAATGGATCACCCAATCATATGTCAAGAATCGCACACATCATTTCACTCTCTTGTAAACTATACTCTATATAAATAGTATACCGTTCCTGGTACAATCATTTCCAAATCTATACCTTATTAATTCATACCAATATCTGTAACCAACCTATTTATAGATATTCATTCAACATAATCTATTATTACTATATTTGATTTCTACCTACATTATACAGTAATTTGTATTACAAATTACAGTTGTGTCTAGTACCCGAGTTACAGTAGTGACTCTAACCATCCTAGTTATACTCTAGTATTACTCCAGTGACATTTCCACAATATAATCCTTGTTTTTATTTACTACTCTTGTATAATTAACACTTACAATCATATTTGTTATTTAACAAAATTCTTTAAGTCTTAATTCTCTTTTTCTTTATTCCTATCTAATCTGCAAATACTGCAAAATGCCTACATTAACTCATCAAGAGTCTGATACTGCAGACCTTGATTACTTCTATCAAAACTTCTCTGACAGTTTTGAAATCACTTTTTATAAAGAAGAACAAGACAACAAGGCTCATCTAATTTTTTCTAAAATCTAACCAACCTTTTGCTTAACAAAAAATCTTAGATTATATAAGATTATATATTTTTTTCAAGCTTTTTCCTCTACCTTTGTGATTACTTGCCTCTGTGGCAAATATCATACCAAATTTATCTTACCTACCAATACCAACCACATTCAAGCTACTGACTTTACTACTGCTTACATCAATAGCAACTTCAAAAAACTCAATAAAACAAGTCAAGATCTTATATCTAATATTTTCTCTTCTACTAACAGTATTCCTCCATCTCCCACATCTGATATACACTACCATACCTGTCCAAAATGCTCTGTTCCAATTGGTTGTATCAAGAAAAATAAGCATTATTATCTATCAAAAAATACATTACTAAAAACAATAAAGTCTATCATCTTACCTGTATGATTGTCTTATCTCAGTATGAAGCTAGTTCATCTCAAACTAAGAAAAATCTTACTCAAACTTTTCAAAATATCTTAATGGAATCCAACCAAACTACCAATCCCAACACTAATTTTTCTAACCAAACTTCCTCTACTATTTCTGATCTTATTGACTCTTTCTTTACTAAACTACACATACTAATCCTATTTCTAACCAACCTCTTACTACTAACATTTCTGACAACTCTAACTTAAATATTAACTATTCTAGTAATACTAATCAACCTAACAGTACCTCAAACAAATTTTCTTTTCAAACTTACTTCAGTGTAACCAAACCAAAAACCAACCCTACATATGACTGGCTTGCAAATTTTCCAATTACTGAAGAAATGCAACCTAACAAAAAACTACAAACTATATTTTCTCTTCAACTCTTTACCTTTCTCAAAAAATTTCTCTATAACTTTTATTCTGGTAAAGAAATTAAACCAGCTACCTCTATCTAACCTGCACTCAAGTCCTCATTCTATTATATTATTCACATCATGGCTGGACAATGACCAGAATTCTTAACTGATCTTATTTATAGTAGCAACCCCAATATTGACAAAAGTACTACTATTCCATTCAATTTACTTAAATCTATTCTTAAAAACTTATTACTTAAATTTATAACTGTTCTTTTTACAAAACTCAATTACCTTGAAATCTTCACCTTACCAGTTATTATTTCTCCATATACTGCTCATAATTGTCTTCAACTCTGCCTTAATCTTGCATGACTTCATCTTTTTTTATCTAATAATTATCAATTAATTGATTACTAAAAATTTGCCAAAGTTTTAAAGCTTAGACCTAAAAGATTCAAAATTGAATCTTTTATTTAAACTACTGATCTTAACCAAAAATATCTTATTATTCAATCAGATGCTAGATTTAATATCAAGCTTTTTTTCAATATTCCAAAAACACTGATTCTTGAAAGATTCTACATTCCTTCTCTAAAGAACTCTTTTGATCACTTCAATTCTTAGTTTGAAACCTAGTACTCTTCTTACAGTCAACAATTTTCTTCTACTATTGATAAAGAAAAAGTTAAAACTTCTCTCTGAATTCAATTCCATTAGCACTTTATTCTCTAACTCTCCAAATACCTTCTTGAATCCTATATATTCCAAAAACCTAATTTATTTCATGAATGATGTAAGGAAGCATTTTGTATTGCAAATTTTCATTGTCTCACTTGTGACAACAAATCTTGTTAATATCTCAATGACAAAAAGTTCTATGACAGCACTAAACTTTTCAATGACATACTTATCAAATCTCACTTATCATTTCCACCTAAAGAAGATGAAACATGGATTTATCCTACTTTCAACACTATATTATTTCACAAAAACAAAGAACATGCTGCCTTACTTGACCAACCTATTCTCACCAAAGCCTGAACAAGTTGGCTAATCAAGCTAAAAACTTTGATTGTAAACAAAACAAAGTTAAAACTAATCCTAACTGTCACAATTACTACTTCTACTACTACTTTTCACTATATTACCAAACTGCAACAGAAAATCACAACATACAGTCTCTTTCTAAGAAGGAGGCAATTAACTTACTAACAAAAAATATTATTAATACTAAATTCCTTGTCCAAATTATTACCTATTTTGACATTATCAAAAATCAAAAATCTACCTACTTACAAATTATCAAATATTTCAATAATACTGCCTATTCTGCAGCTGAGAAATTTTTAGCAAAAAAATTCAATCTTGATTTCCAACCAGTCTTCATTCTTGACTCTCTCTTTCTACAATCTTCTTTTTAAGTTCTTTGTCTTCTACAACTAACATTAAAGCAGCCACTACCTTATTAAAAGAAACAGCCACCATAGTTAATAAGGAAAATAAAATAAGTAGACAAATAGACAAGCTTATTTATGTGGAAGGCCATGTTAATGATGATCAGACCCAATATACAGAGCAGACTATGGTATCTTGCATAGTTGTAAGAGCCAAGTATAGGGTAATCGACCCTGTAGAAGACAATTTTAAAAGATCATTTATAATATCTTTAATTCTCTATGATCTTCACACATGTTTTAACAAATTCCTTCTTTATTACAATTTACCACTTCTCCTTCATGGTCAAACCATTCAGACCTTAATCCAATATATTGATAAATATAATAACAACAAAACTGTATCTAGTATTACATTCTCTGTTAATTCATCTTATAATGAAACCTATATATAGCTTCCTAATGACACTCTTCTGTCAGATTATATTATTATTGCTTCATATCTTCTTCCATTATTCTATAAACTTCCTCTTAGATCTAATTTCCCTAGCTTTACTCCTATTTTATCTGATCCTTTCTCTAATGACCATTACCCAACTCCTACTAATTATAACTCCATATTACATTCTCTTAACTCAAATTCTCATCACCTTAATCTAACTATTGCAACACACAATGTTAGAGGCTTTAATAATCTAACAAAAAGAGAAGCCTGGCAAGACTACTGTCTTAATAATGACATATCAATTGCCAGTATTACTGAAACAAAAATCTCTGATAAAACTAACCTTTTCTTTTGCAATAACAATTTCTTTACTTACTACTGGTCTAACTTTCCTACTTCTGTAGAAGGAACAGCTATCATGATTCGTAATCACCTTAAACCTCATATTCACAATATTCATACTTACCCAGAAGAAGCTATTGCACTTGACATTTTCTTTCGAAGCAATGTCAAACTCTGTATTATCTCAATATAACTTTTATCTACTGACATGGCTATTTGCAACCAAACTCAAAACATAGTAATCAACTGGATTCAACAAGCTTCTCAACTCCACCTTCACCCTATTATCTTTGGTGATTTTAATACATAGGATCATACTTACAGCACCTCTTCTAAATATAAACTTATCAACTTTCTTAACCACTCTAATATGTATGACATTGGAGCTTATTTTAACAACAAACATTTTACTTGGTCTAACAATACCAGCAGTAATTGCATCGACTACATCTGGACTGACCAATTTAATATACAATTCCTTCTTTCATACAGTCTTGACAACAGCCAAACCTCTACCTCAAGTGATCATTTAATTCTTACCTCCATTTGGACATTTCCACATGCCTACAGTAAACCTTTATGAAAACATACTAGAATCAGTCATCGTATATTCAACTATAAAAAATGACTACAGAAGACTGGAACTTCTTTGCTGATACTTTAACTTAACAACTTTCTTAACACAAAACTCCTATTGATATGGTGCAGGACACCTAAAGACAACCCTAAAATTGGATAATTTCAAAATTTAATCTAAAGTTATACAGATATGCTACAAAAAAAAGGGGGCTGCTATTTTGTAACCAAGCCTGTTTACTACAAAATAGCAGCCCTTTTTTAAAAATACAATTACCCATTATCAAGATATATCTGATTAAAAAAACTGCATTTTTATATGATCAATGGAAAATGGGACAGATAACGTGACCTGAAATTATCCAATCAAAATTTATTTTTTATTTGATTGGCTAATAAATCATCATGTGCTTTATTAAAATTTATTTGAGTTTTATTTGATTGATCATATCTGATATCGATGCAACAAAAAAATCATTCAAGGGATGAACACACTTGAATAATAAGACAACGCTGTGAAGCATCCCAATAATGAAATAAATAGTACTATGATCAGGCCTTAACAATGAAAAGAAGAGTGGGACAAAAAAGCAAGACAAAACATCACAAAAACTATACCTATAACAGTGGTTCACTGGAGGTTACTTTATCGTTAAAAAAAAAATAATAAATAAAAATAAACTTTCACATCAAAAAAAAACTGAAATATGGTCAAGAGAAAAATCCTCGTAAAACTTCGTGAATACAATGATATAAGAAAGGAAATGGCCCAAAAAAGATGGAAGAAGTTGGATATGTTAGAAGGGAATGATAATTCTGAACAAAATTCAGAGGAATACAGTAGTCAGGAGGAATACAATGAGGAGGAATACAGTGAGGAGAAATATAGTGATTAGGAGGAATATGAAGGTGTAGATAATGAAGAAAGAACACGCATACGTTTACTTATAGCACCCCTTGTATGGAAAAAAAAGCCTGAAATAAGGACAGTAAGGGGTTTTCCCAAGTCAACCTATTATTGCAAGTTTGGTGCCTCAGGCACACTTACCAATGCAGTCAAAGGAACTTCTAAAATAACCAATTTTTTTGGGCCTTCAACATCAGCATTACCAACATATTCAGCATTATGGACAGCATCCCCAAGGCATTTAATTTTGGCCAAATTGAACTATAATGAGGATGAAAGCGAGAATAGTAACGCTAATAGAGGTGACGATAATAGTGAGAAAGCACATTTTGAACTTGGTAATATAATTGCACAGCTTCAGGATGAACTTTTAAAAAACGAAAGAACATTCACCGCTCTAGAATATAACGAATGATGGGCTGTTTATGAATATTTTGTAAGGGTATACGATGGTCATAGAAAAGTGAAAGCAAGTGAAGTTGCAGCAAGCATAGTTTATGTTATCCTGAACCCATACAAATGTAAAAGAATCCATTTTCTGAGTAATTTTCATTTATGCAATGAATCATTTCCGATATCCCATCGTGGCTGGCACCAAAAATATAAATGGTTAGTTGATGATGAAGATGTGGCACTAAAATGTATACAGTGGATACCAGAAGAATCAGGGGTAAATGGTGTTAGTCCATCTCAGTTTAGACAATATGTCAATTCTGTTATTTTACCTAAGCATAAGGGAGGGATAAAAAAGTCAATTAGCCTGAGAACGGCTAAAAGATGGTTGAATATTTTAGGTTGTCAGTTTAAAAAATACCAGAAGGGTATATACTTGGATGGACATGAACGAAGTGACGTTGTTGAATATTGAAATAGGTTTTTAGAGAAGATGAAGATTTTAGAACGGCGGATGGCAACGTATGAAGGAATAAAAATGGAATGGGTTCCACCTGTACTTAGGGTAGATGAATGAGAGTTAATTCTTGTCACTCATAATGAGTGTATCTTTTATTCGTATGATGGAAAAAAAGGAATTTGGGTATACGGTATGATGATGCCATTATGTAAAAAAGGGAGTGGAAAATCAATTATAGTGAGTGAATTTGTTTTAGAGGCGTGTGGTAGATTACAACTAAGTGAAAACGAAAGAGAAAATCATTCTAATGTTTCTGCAGAAGCATGCTACTATATTAAACCTGGTAAAAATGAAGAAAATTACTGGACAATCAAACATTTATTGAAACAAATCAAAGAAAAGGCCATTCCCATTTTTGAAGCAAAGTTCTCTGGTGCAATGGTCGTCTTTGCCTTCGATAATAGTACAAATCACGCAGCTTTTGCAGATGATGCCCTTGTAGTACAAAAAATGAACAAAGGGCCTGAAGGAAAGCAAAGCGTAATGTGACCAACAACTTTTATTGATGTTAATGGTCGCAGAGGGCACAAGAAATGGTATTTGAAGAGGATTACCCTGATCCGAATTTGAAAGAAAAGCCAAAAGGAATAAAGAAGGTATTAGAGAAAAGAGAAATTTTTAAAGAGGGATTAAATTTAGATTGTTTAATGTGTAAAAAAAAGAATAATTCAGGAAGAATGGACTGTTACTTGAGAAAAATTATGGCCTCTTAACCAGATTTTGTTACCAAAAGTCCGCCATTGTCAAATTAATTGAAGGTGCTGGCCATATCTGCATTTTCTATCCGAAGTTCTACTGCGAACTTAATTTTATCAAAATGTATTAGAGAGCAGCTAAAAGATATGCAAGAAATCACTGTGATTACACATGGACTGGCTTGCAAGAAACTGTTCCAGAAGCACTTGATTCAGTAGACATCATTACGATTAGAAAATTTGCTCACAAATCATGGAGATATATGGAGTTGTATCGTGGGGAATTGATAGGAAAGTTGGCAGAATATGCATGTAAAAAATTTAAATCGCATAGAAGAGTTCCTGAAAATAAATTGGCTTCATTTGTTCAAGAAAATAGAGAAGTGGGCACTGTTTAATAATAAATAATTAAAATTTTAATGTGTGATTAATAAATTGAAATAAAATTTAAATTGCAATTTTTTAATGCATGATTAAAAAAAAAATAAATAAATTTAGTGTGCAATTAATTAAATAAATCGTGATTTAAATAAATAGATGCGTGATTAAATAAATAGATTCGTGGTTAAATAAATAGATGTCGATTAAATAAATAAATTAAAATAAAATTTAAATTGCAATTAAAAATAAATAAGTAAATAAATTAATGTGTGATTAAAAAAAAGTTAAATCAATTTAGTGTGCAATTAATTAAATAAATCTAGATAAATACATGATTAAAAAAATAGATATGCGATTAAATAAATAAATGAGCAATTAAAAAAAAAAATTAATAAATAGATTTAAATAAAATAAATTAAAATAAATAATGTTTGTATGTAATTTAAAATTAATTACTTTTAAAAAATCTGTAGGTTTTGAAACCAGAGAAATAAATTGGTTCCAATCAAGATGATGTGTTACATGATAAATATCTGCTCAAGTTCAGGTAAAAATATGATTTTTGTGTGATTTGAGATTTTTTTTAAAATTATGCCAAAATGGAACAAGTCACGTGCCTTCTTCCTTTAAGTGTCCCGCACTATAGTAATACTGATGAAAGTATTGAAACTACCTGGCACAAAATTCAATGCTCTATAATTTATACAGCTACCTATACAATTCCCAACAAAATCTCTCGCAAATGAAGCTATAATCATCAGTATTCACCTCATAGTACTCTACTACATCTCTCTCTTAAAAAACTTGGACAAATTATTAAACTTGTTAAAAAACTAACTCAAACTTCTAACATCTCAAATATCAATCAAAACATCTCCTAAATTAATAAAAAGTCACAATGTGACCTTCAATTACTTACCTCCGTCTACTCCTCCTATATTCAACTATGACTTCAACATGCCCACTCCATTTGGAAACAACTTTATCATGCTCATCATCTTGAAAACTCTCTTCTACTCCGACAACAAATCAATAAAGCCACTGACAAAAGATGTGTTACTCTAACTACATATCCTACTCAGGCTATTAACAGTATCCTCAATCGCTATCATCAACCTGTTCATTACTCAAATATAAAATTGCCAAACCAACTTATTACTGACCCATCACTCATTAAACAACATGTCCAATCTCACTTTCATAATTGGACTGCACTCAGACCTATTAATGAAACTCTTTTTAATAACTT
>CAJVQA010012576.1:0-10028 GCA_910591915.1 Cetraspora pellucida
GGCTAGCCATTTGTTATAGCATGAGTCTGGATCAACTAATGTATTGTATGATGGGTCTTGTGGTGTTTCCTTGAAGTGTGATAATGAAATGGGATTCAAGGAAATAAAAGATTCCTTTGTAGATTCGATCACCGCATGCTTGGCTCTCATAGCTGCGAAGAGTCCCATAGCCTGCTCTGTATGTTGAGTCTGGCTGTCATAAACTTGGTTCTCCGTGTAAATAGACTTTACCACCTGTCTACTTACATTATTCTCCTTTAAGAATGGCTTACTAGAAGTAGAGGACATCATAATCTTAAAGGCGGTGGCTGCATTAATGTGATCTACAGAGGAATTTATTGAAAAGGAGTATCTGTAAGGAAAAGTGAATCTTCCAAGTTGGTTGGTTCTTGAAAGTGTAAGTTGAATTTAGTTTGTAAAGTTTTTTCTGCCTCTGGATATGCCTTTTCTTGATAGTGTTTGACAATTTCTGGAAAGTTCATAGAAGTGTCACTAGTATCAAAGTAAGTAATAACCTGAGCTAAAAAATTTGTATCAATAATTTTAGTTGTAAGAAAGTCAATAGCTTGCTGTCGACTAAGTTGGTCAAGGTTATGATTTTGTGCAGCTATATCTTGGTAGGTTTTAAGATATTGATAAAAGTAATAGCTTTTCCATTTAGGATTTGGCTTAGTTGGATTATTTGAGCAAATAAATTCTTCAGCTTTTGTGGCAAAATCATCAAGAAGTTGTATAGGTATTTGTTTTTTAAAGATAGCTTCATGTTTACCATTAATGTAAAAGATTGAGGAGTCGATTTTAGGTTGTTTCCAAATTTCACTTTCTGTTTTGGGATATTTTAAGTAGAATTTGTTAATTGTTTCTTTAAGAAGACTGTTATAGTTGTGTAAATATTGATAGTCTAAATGGTTAGTGTTAGATATAGTTTCTTTTGCTTTTTCATTTACTTTAAGTTTGGTTTTATCAAGATGTATGCAGTCTGAATCAGTACAGATATAAATGTGATAGTTGGTATGTCGAATAGCTTCATTATGTCATTCTTGAAGGTTATGAGGTTCTGTGAAAAGAATTTCATCAGGAAGGAGTTCTTTGAGGTGTTTAATGAATTGTTGTCAGAATTGAAATCTTAATGCATTTTTGACTTTGGTTTCATTAAGAGGTTCAGTAAATTGATGATTATATAAAAGAAAAAAATTTTTAAACTATTCATTAAAATGATCTAAAGAGTTATTAAGAGATGGAATGTTATATTTTTTAAGAACAAGAGTTTTAGGAATATTAAAAAGAAGGTGAATATTAAATCTGTTGTCCATTTTAATTGTTAGGTATTTGGTTTCCTTGTCTGTTTCTGTTACAGATAAGGTAACAGTAAACCTTTTGGGTCTTAGTTTAATGTCTTCTGCAAATTTAATATAGTTAATGGCCTGGTAGTTGTCAGAAAGATATAAATGTATTCTGGCAAGATTAATACAGAATTGTAGTCGATTTTGAGTTTTATATGGGGGAACAGTAACAGGGGATGCAAAAATTTCAAGATAATTAAGTTTGGTAAATAAAATAGTAGTAAATTTAAGAATAAGTTTTTTGAGACTCCCTTCAAGAACATCGAAAGGGATTGTAGCTTCTTGGTCAATTTCAGAATTGGATTTAAAGATAATTTCAGAAAGAAATTTGGGTCTGGCTTCAGCCATTTTATGAATAATATGGTAGAAGCTAGCGGTAAGAGCTTTTTTGGTTTCAGTCGCAGGTTTAATCTCTTTTCCTAAATAAAAGTCAAAGAGATGTTGTTTAAGAAAATTGAATAGGTCTCGAAATAATTGAGTTTGTAATTTAGTATTAGTTTCCATTTCGGTTGTAATTGGGAAGTTGCTTAACCAGTCAAATGTTGGATTGACTTTAGTTTTAGTATTAGAAGGCAGAGGTTGGTTTTGTTGAGATTGTTGCTGCTTCTGTTGTTGTTGTTGCTGCTATTGTTGTTGTTGTTGTTGTTGATATTGTTGTTGTTGTTGTTTTTTAGTTGTTGTAGTGTCATTGATATCCATATCTTCATCTTCATTGTTTTGGTTATTGTTGAGTGGTGTGAGAGGATCAAGTTGAAGAATAAGTGGGTTTGGATTTGTTGTTTAGTAATTGGGTTTTGAGATTGTTGTTTGGTAAGTGTTTGTCGAAGTTTATTAGCAAATAAAGTAGTATTGCTAGGAGATTTTTGTTGAGTTTTTTTTGAAGAACCTTGTTGGGAATTAAGTTGAGTTTCAATACAAGATTTATAATATGGTTTGTCATTAAAAAGCAAGGCATCATTTGCTAAATAATGTTTGTTGTTAGTTAGTTTACAGATAATAGGTTGATTACAAGTAGGGCAGATGTGTTGATGAGTAGATGGTGAAGGAGAAGAGGTAGGAGATGGTGGAATAAATTCTGTAGAA
This sequence comes from Cetraspora pellucida, assembly GCA_910591915.1. NCBI lineage: Eukaryota > Fungi > Glomeromycota > Glomeromycetes > Diversisporales > Gigasporaceae > Cetraspora > Cetraspora pellucida. The sequence goes on from CAJVQA010012576.1 coordinate 2,427, forward strand.
TTTGCAATAATATTTGCAAGTGATTTTCTGTCTTTTGATTTTTTGGTGGGTTGTCCAGTTGAGTTTTGTTCATAGGTTAAGTTTTTTTGAGAAATGAAGTTGGTATGAAACTTGCCACAGAGACAAGTAATTACACTGCTAGTTGTAGGAGCTTTAAAATAGTGACAACATTTACTGTTGCCTCTAAGCTCGATGTTAAAACAGTTGTTAGGTTCTTTGCCAGTAGGAATTGGACGAGAAGTTAGAGGAGTTTATTCGTAGACTTCAATGCCAAAACTTTTAGAAAAGTTCTCATAAAAGTAGTCAAGGTCGACAGGATCAGGGTCGGCAGTTACAAGAGTTGGCATACTGTAATTTTATTTTGTTTAAAATTATTTGAAATCCTTTGTTTTTGAGATAATAATATTACTACAAGAGTAATATGTGTTTTGTAGAAATGTTACTGTGGCTTATATGGCTAATGCGGCTTGGATAACCTTATTTGGTCTATAAAAATGACTAAAGTTAGGTTACACAAAAAGTTTTCGGAACTAGGTTTTTTGAAATAATTTTTTCTGTTTTGTAATTTCTAGCTTAGTTAAGAGAAATCTGAAAAGTGCAGGGTTATTAGAAAAGGTAATTAGATGTTTAGAAAATTTTAATGGGTACCAAAAAAGTAAAATTTCCGGGGCACCCCTGCAAATTTTCCTAAATTGCCTATGAAAAAACCTGCAAAGACAGGTTTTAGGTTTTGCCTTTTTGAAGATAACTTGATGTGTTTTTATCCGTTTTGGATAAAATATATATCAAAATGTTTGTCTTAATGAGCTGAATAAATAACTAATAATGAGCAAAGTATAATTAATTAATAAAGTTTTAAGAAAATAAGCAAAAACCAAAAAATTGGTTTTTGTAACTTTTCTCAATGGCCAGGTATTGTTGGAGCTTAAAACTTGGCCACCTAGGAGCAGAAAAGTGTCCTGAGCAACTTTACTTAAGGGTACAAGTAAGGTTAATTTAGTAAAATGAGCAGTAATAGTTAAATAGTTTTAGCAAAAATTTGGTATAAGTGATCTGCAGAAAGAGTTGCCGTTTTATATTTTTTAATATAAATGTATTGTATATTAAAATAAATATAAAAAAATATATAAAACTAGGAAATGGAGACCATTAAAAGTCCAAAGCATAAAAAACTCTTGGGATTTTTAGTTGGAGATTTATAGTACTGTACTTTAAAGTGTATAAGTTATGCATTACTTGTAATCTGCATTCTGCATAAAATTATCATGTGTACCAAATTTTATTGGTTTTTTCGGACAGACATTGCATGATCGTGTATTGAAATTGTCTAGAAGTATAAGTCCTTCGCTTCGCTTCGGACAATAAATATATAAATAGATATAATATAAATATATATAAAATAAATATATAATAGAATAAATATATGTTAAATATATATAATAAAATATAATAACTGTAAATATAATAATGGGGTATGGCGACCTAGTGAAGTGGTCAGGTTGTCAACCCCTCAAGTGGTAGGTTGGGTGTTCAAATCACATCGACAGTGAAAATTTGAATAATTACCTATGTAATATTTGTATTATGACAACTGTTACTAATGATTGAGTTAGGATACCTGTAATGGCAGTCACACCAGCATGTCTGGTAGGTTATGGGACATCTGTGTAAGTATGGGGTTACATAGAGAAATGCAAACTGACAAATCAGGTAGTGCAAACACTAGATAAGTTCTTGTAGGCATGTAAATCTGTTAAAATTGGATAACAAGAAGTCTATTTGGGAAGACCCAAGTAGAGAGGTAGCTGAATCTTTGATAGATCTACTGTAAAGACTAGCTCAGAAAAATGAATACCAAGGTTATAATACCTGGTCATAGTAGCCAGACAGGCAAGAACCTCTAGGTTGGGAGTCTTGGGGTATCACTAACTAGGTCGCTAAAATGAACTGAAGAAAAAGAATATCAAGCTGATCTGATATACTGATAGACTGGTTATAGTTCTACATAGGCTATCTGAATTGGAAGTTTGGTAAAAAGGCTGGACAAAAGACAGAGGTATACTAAAGTATTGGGGTCTAAGTGAACTCTATAAGGGCATAGTGGTTTAATGGTTAGCCCTAACCACAAGTGTTGGTTCTGCTATAGTGATACCTAAGTAAGCTGTAAAAATAGATACAGAAGGCTCTGGAAGGTTTATCTCAAGGATAAATTAGTTCTAAGGTTGAGGATGATGATCTAGTACATCTGAGATAACCAGTGATCTTAATACAGGTTACAGGTTCAAAGGGTTTAAAGTGGTACATCCAAGCAGAAATGTTAGGTATGGCAATTGGTAGAAAACCTTCAGACAGACTCCTTAAATAGGTAATATAGAAAAGTTACACATGTAGCCAATTGTATGCTCTCCTGTAGAGGTTTATTGAACTACAATACTGATAAGTAATTAATAAAAGTCAAAAGACCAAAGATGTCACCTTAATATCAAAAAAAAAAGTAAATATAATAATTGTAAATATAATAAATTATTTTATATTTTTTAGTAACCAACTATGTAAACATAAACATGTTCTTGTAGATTCACTACTTAATCTGTTTCTTGATTTACTAATTATTTGACTGCAATTAAAAAAAGTTGTTCACATAGAACTGAACTAACTTAAATACATAAATAATTATGTATAAGTTCTGAAAATGTTGAATATTCTGCTGTATGAATATTCCACCAATCTAAAAGTTTTATTGTTTCATCTGCTTCTGCATATAACTAATATTTTTGTACTTCATCATCTATTGTTTGTTTTGGTTGTGATGTATATTTTAATTTTTGATAAAAACTTGATAATTTTTTAGGTTTAGTTATTGGTAATAATGGTGATTGTTAATTTATTTTTTATTTAATTGGCATTAAATCTCTTTATCAGTTATATTAGGAAAAAAATATTTTTTATATCTAGGATTTAAAAAAGCAGAAATATGTAAAGATTCAGTTATTAAATTAAAATATTGAATATATTTATATAACATAGCATCATTAATATGATATAATAAAAAATTTTTATTTTTTTCAGATTCTAAATCATTTCTAAGAGCTAATAATTTATTTGTATATGTGCAATTATTGGATAAGTTTGTGATGAAAGTTCAATAGTAGTATTATTAAATTGTTCTAATAAATTAACTAAATTTTTATAAATTTTCTATTCCTCTTCATTTGACATAAAAAATTTTAAATTTGAATGTTTAACTAATAATATTTCTATAGATTCATAAAGTAAACATGCTTTTTTAAGCATATGATAAGTTGAATTTCATCTTGTTTTGCAATCTAAAATTAAAGTTAAAAAAGATCTATTATCTAAAGTTATAATATTTTTTAAATCTTCAAAAATCTTTGCTAATTTATAAATTGTTTTAATTAATTTTTTTAATTTTTTAATTGAATGTTCTAAAAAATTTAAATTAGCTAAAATTACCAAATTAAATATATGAACTATGCATCTATAATAACAAAAATCAGTTAAATTTAATTTATCTTATAAAAAATTTATAGCTGAAATCATATTAGCACCATTATCAGTAGTTAATGCAATAATTTTAGTTTTAATTTTAAATTTTTCTAATAAATTATATATTTTAGTAGCAATAATTTCTCTAGTATGTGATCTTTTAAATTAAATATATCCAATACAAAATGTTGTAAATTTCAATTTTTTACTATCCAACCAACCGAAATAAAATAAGCTTTACAATCCTACTTTCAAGACTATTTTCAAAAACTACTATATTCACCAATTCATGAAAATACAAAATATTATAAACTTTACAAACCACATCTAGAAAATGAACAATACTTTGTTAACCTTTTCTCAGAAATTACTTCAGAAGAGTAGAACAAAGTTATACATGACCTTTCTAGCCAAAAAGCTGCTGGTCCTTCTGAAACTAACTATGAATATCTAAAACATCTAAACTTCAAAGGTCAAAACATAATTCACTCTTTTTATCAAAATGTCTTACATTACAACAAATCTCAACATCATAAAAAACATCAAACATCTTTCTAATCCCAAAAAAATCCTCATGGGACTTCACTCTAGACCAAGTCAGACCTATTTCTCCGATCAAACCTATAAAAAAGTGTTTTACTAAAATATTCACAATCTATCTTGATCAAATTATCACTCAACATTATCTATTAAGTAACCTAAACTTCATAGCAACTAAGAATAACTCAACTCATATTCTTATATAAATATTACTAAATATAATTAAATATTACAAAACCAACAACAAAGAAGCATGGATACTCTTTCAAAACATATCCAAAACCTTTGACAAAATCAATACTCAACAAATACTAGATGTTTGTAAATATATTGGCATCCTCCAGACTGGTTTAAACTTTATTAAATTTCTTCATCAAGACAGAAAAGCCAGAGTAATTACTGACTATGGTCTAACTGATCCAATCACACTACACTTAGGCATAGAGCAAGAAGAAACTTATTCTTCACTATTCTGAAAAATTTACTATGACCCTATTTTTAGCTATATAAACTCAAAATACAACTCAAAACTCCTTAAAATTTCATCACAATCTTCATTAGAAACAATCTTCCCAACTACTTCATCTATTATAACAATATCACCTGTTGTCTTCATAGATAATACAGTATGGCACTGTAAATTCAAAAATGATCTTCAAAACATCCTAGATGACATATCTGAACTTTACCAACTAAATAATATACAAGTTAACCCATCTAAATTAGATCTTATTTATATCTTACCTAATAGAAAAACACTACTTAACACTACTCAAGTATAAACTCTCTAAACTTTAATAACTAACTAATTATATCTCATAAATCTAATAATTCAATTAGATACTTAGGTATTTTTTTAGATGAAAAAAGATCAACTAAACCTATACTTGAAAAAATTTTTAGCAAAGTTTCTCAATTCATTCATATGATCCAATACAAAAAACTTCTTCTTATACAAATATCTTGACTATTTAATACTATTCTTGCACTATCAATTGAATACTTACTTCAAATCTGCTCTTCTTCACAAAACCAGCTTTAACGATTATCAAGCCTCTTAACAAAATGCACCAAATACATACTTCATCTATCTACAAATACAAACAATAATATACTTACAAATCCACAATTACTTAACATTCCTATATTAAACAAACTAATTTTACAAATTAGTAGTAGCAATATAGAAAGATGCTTTAATACTAATAAACTTCTAAACCAAATTATTATACACCAAATTAAGAAATAGCTTTTCAAAATATGAAAACCATTTCTAATAAAAGATATAATTTTAAAAAATTATAGAAAAACCACTAATTTTACCATAATATCCCAACTTTATCACCTATATAAAAATAATATATTTCTTAACAACTTCTATCAAACTCAACCGTTAACTTACAAACAAACTAACCAACTAAATAACATTTACAACTTTATTCCACTTTCAAGTAATTCAACAACTTTAAGTCTTAAAAATAACAAAATCTTTTTTTTTTGAGTAATTTCTTACAGCTGATAATCTAAATCTACTTTCTTGGAAAAACATATATTTAAAAACTTTCAAATTTCCACAAGGTCCTATTCCAAGCTAGTTCAAAACACTCTCAAACCAAATATTCACCTCTTCTATAACATGCATATGGCTCAACATCCAACTTTTACCAATAAATCTATTTCTAAATACACTTAATTTAATCATATCTCAATCCAATAACATCAAAAATATATAAACAATTCACATCTTGCCTTTAAACTAGCACATAGGCAAAATAACAAACAAATCCAACTCATTACTACTCTTTCAAAACTACCAAATTATTAATTCAACATCCAACACAATTTACATTTCTCCTACATCAACAGTGATTCAAATTAATTACAAAAATACCATTAACTTAAAATGCAAAATACAAAAATAACAACAATACTTTGAGCTTAATATCAACAACCAAGAAATTTAAGTACTTCAAAATATTCACTTAGAGCTCTACAAACCAGTTCTCCAATCTTTACCCTCCCTCTCAATACCTTTCTTAGAAATTCTTTTAATACAAAACACAATACCCATTTCTATCTATCAAAACCAACTCATCGATCTTTATAAAAAAATCCTATTGCTAGAACCAACCAATCTAAACTTCTATACAGATGCTTCTATACTTAATTTACAAACAAATAATATCTCGACAGTCATTACTTGGATTCTTGAAAAAGATATACAAATCAAATTTAATGCTTCTATAACTTATGTACCAAACTCAACACAAGTGGAATTAGTAGCACTCATTCCTCTATTTCTCATCCTACCTGCCAATTATTAAATTTATATCCACTTAGACAGTTTATCTACTATTCAAATACTTTCCAATACACTACTCTACTACTACAAATTACAAACTAAACAAAATAATTGGAATATTATTCATATACTTAATTATTTAATAAAATTCAAAAACATTAATTACACTATACACAAAGTTAAATCATATTTAAAAAATACTTTATACAATATAACTAATTCTCTTGCCAAACAAGACTAAATTAAAATTTAATCTTGATCACTTTTATTTACCTACTTATTTTTCTTGAAAAGAAATCACAATCATATACAAACTATATAGATTCTGTAAAAACCTAATTTTAATACAAACATTTAATAAACTTTTTCAACTCAAACTATTATGAAACCTTCTAACTATAAACATTCTATTATTAACTGAAATTATTAATTCTCAAAACTTCAATCTCAAACTATATTTTATTAGAAACAAAATACTTCTCAATAATTTATCTACAATGTTAAATCTTCATACCTGCTATTCTTTTCTCTATTTAACTCCAAATTGCTCATATTGCAATCAATATGAAAGCACTAAATACTTATTTCAATGCTCACTTCATTCCTACAATTCACAAAACACTCTTACTAATGAAATCTCAAATGCTTTAAACTCTCTAGACATTACAGAAATCTCATCCAATACAATAATACAAATTCTTATTACACAAAACACTTTTCTTAATCTAAATATATATAATACAATATTATTACTTATTCAGGACACAATAATGCTTAATCAATACAACCAACTTCAACTTACTCTAAAAAAACTATCAATTTTCATATTTCTTTATCTAACTCATTACTTACTTAGTTTAACTCTACTATCTGGCAAACCCATAACACTAAACAACATGAATGAGAATTATTATGAGGAATTACATCCTCTACTAAAAAGAAAAACAATATTAGATTACCTACTTCTTAATTTACAAATTTTAACAATAATACTTTCATCTTTAATACTGATATAGATCTTTTTATTTCTAAAACTCTTACTCAAAACTTTACTATACATACCTGTTTTTACTAATTAAATAATCTTAAGGTTCTTTTTACCCTCTCTGTAGTTAAGTTCATGTCAATTAACTTAACTAAAACGGAAAGCTAAAGAATAATATTACACTATATGATATAGTATATAACAACAATAGTGTAGTTTAGAAATAATATTTTAGTTATACATCTATATCCAATTGATATATAAATGT
>CAJVQA010012577.1:0-10028 GCA_910591915.1 Cetraspora pellucida
TAAAGAATTTAATTAGTTAATTTATATAAACCTATTAGTTAATTTTATTTTATAATTTTATATCCTAATCTTTAAAATTTTATATCTCAATGAGTTTTTAGCCTATTTTAATAATTTTACTATCATTAGAATTAAAAAGATCTATTCTATAATTTTTAATTAATAATTAAAATTAGTTTACTTAATATAATTTTCTATAAAATTAAATATAAAAAAAATTTACCATTAGGTTTATATATAATTTTAAAATACTGTTTTCTATTCTTAAGATTTAGTACTATTATATATATTTATATATATATTTCAAAATTCAGCACTATAAAGTGATTAGATAACTTGACTATAGTTAACACACCTTAGGGTACTAAGTAAAAATATTCAGAACCCAAAAACCTTATGCTAACTAAAATATAAACATTTTTTATATCTAACACCTATATTACCTTGTAGCTTCACCCTAACCCTAAATTTTAGCAAAAAACCATAAACACAATAGGTGCATTTTATAATATATAATTATAAATAAACATACGTTCTTATTACAAGCTATATTGCTTATATATTTTATTACGTATTCTCTACAATAACAAATTTATAATTACTAACATAATATAGGTACCCCGTGATTTTGATATATCGATCGGGGTATTATGAATAGAACACTGATTGTCCATATGTAATTTAATTAATAGTGTGTATAATTAATTTATGATCTGGAAGAACATAAATTACACTAATGCCTGCCATCATTTTAAGGCATCTTTTTGATTATCGACTATGATTTGGAAGAATATAAATTACACTAATGCCTGCCATCATTTGAATGTCTAAAAAAAGCATCTTTTTGATTATCGACTGATCTGGAAGAACATAAATTACACTAATGTCTGCCGTCATTTGTAACTCATACAGGGGGATCCCCAAAATTCCGGGTCGGAATCCATCGGAACCATGATCGGCAGGGCCGGAATTAACTAATTTTGCCCAAGATCACTAAAAGTTTTACTAATGAAACCATAGCTCACTCATTAAGTAAAGCTGCCCAGCTGATAATTTTGGCCCAAAGTGGTTAACTTGTATTACTAAATGCTAACTAAATGCCGGGCTAAATCCGAGGTATTCCGACCCGGAATTTTGGGGATCCTCCTGTATGAGTTGTCATTTGTAGGTAAGCATCTTATGTGACATTTGTTTGGAACTTTGGGCATTTATTAGAACCGAGAATGCTATACTATATACACATCTTTGTAAATGAATACAAATTAATATTCTTGTGGTTTACACATTCAAAAAGTGATTATTTGCTTTTTTTTTTTTAAACTGCAAGTGTTGATAGCCAATATACTCATACCTATGTTTATTATTATATATTTTATCAAGTTGTTATATTTTTCAAATAACTGCAAAGTTTATAGAGAGGGGGAATAAATAAAATAAAGAACACTGCAATTCTACTGGCTGTAAAAAAACAAACATTTAAAAAACCAATGTTGCAATTTGATTGATTAATATTATGTTTTTTCATATATATATAAATTTTACAAATTAGAGGGGTTATGTTAAACAAAGAATCAAATTGTCGTGGCTTAATCAGTTAATTGGGTTCAAGTAATTGCAATTAATTGTCTTCATAATCAATTATTCGGTAGGCCTGATTCTAAAGAGAAACTTGATTAATCAATAATAACCTCGAACAGAAAACATATCAAGTATACAAAATCTACGCATTACAAACTCAATAATATAAATTTAAAAATTTCAAAGCTCGTTATATCCAAGGAAACCCGTTATAGTAAGCTTTTGTTGTTGTGAATCTGTCTTCATTAATGAACCGAACTAACAAGTTAAATAATGAGAAGAACCAGTCTGCCCAAATATAGCTCACCTTTGTTATAGTGGGCTCTTGATATAATAAAGAATTTTGAATTAATTATATAGTATTTTCGAGTCTAGTATTTTCTCGCTATAAGTTGTAGTGGAAACTTCACTACTGTATAGCGTGAACATGTTGTAATCGTTTGTTTATCGTATTTTTTACACATGAGCCACTCTTATTTTTTGTCGACATATGAATAACGAATGTGAAAGTTAACTTTCGTATAATGAACTGCAATTATAGTAAAAAATTTTAAAAGTTCCTTATAGAATTAGTTACTATTTTCCGATACCGAACTCTAATAAAAAAAGTTCATTATCATTATAAAAAGATTCGTTGCAAGAATGAATTTTTACAGGAGGATCCCAAAATTTCCATCGGATTTAGGCCGGTATTTAGCAATACAAGTCATCCATTTCTGGGACAAAATTATCAGCTGGGTAGCTTTACTTACCGTTACAGCTATTATCATAATTTCTTGCTCATTACCCGAAATCTTTTTGGTCGTTCGGTAAATTACCTAACTCTCGGAAATTACATCACCGCCTCCGGACTGAAGGTCCGAAGACAGCGATGTAATTTCCGGAGAGTTAGGTACAATCAAAAAGATTTCGGGTAATGAGCAAGAAATTATGATAATAGCGATAGCTGTAATGAGTGTGCTATATTTTTTACGGGGGGATCACCAAATTTTCGGGTCAGATTCATTGGATTTAGACCGGCATTTAGCAATGCAAGAGGCTGGGATAACTTACTTGACAATGTAGCTTACATTGTAACTTATAATGTAAGTTATATGACTCCAATGTAAGTTACTATAGATTTAATGCTGGCCAGAATTATGATAAATTTGGCCAGCATTAAGACTAATTTTTTGATAATGTAAAGGTATAATCAATGAACACAAATTAACGAAATTACAAGCTATTATCGTTATTCTAGGATGATAATTAATAAAAAAATTTTTAACTTATGTAAGTTACATATAAGTTACTTGCGTTACTTAAAATCCAACTTAAATAACTTATCTGTTATGTAAATTTACCCAGCCCTATTAGTATGTAAAATTTTAGAGAAATTGATCAATTCCAGCATCGGATTTTCCGATCGACGAACTATGTTTGACGTCGAGGATTTAGACGCAATAAATGAATTTGGACGTTTCTGCAAAATTATGAACGATAATTGCACATTGTTAAAAGATTTATTATAATTCTAACTAATTTGGATTTTAAAACATCCAGATTGGTCAATTTACGTACGTACGTATACAAAAGATGGGCATACATGCATATATTTACAACGAGCAAAGAACCAGTGCATTTATTTCTTTGAATTAACTAGGAATCCAGGGTCACATATTTGTGTCTGGAGAACAAATAAAATTTTCATCATCATATTAGTAACTAATTATATAATAACAATATAAATATAGGTGCGAAATTTTTAATTTCCTAAAGCTAACGATTTACACTTAAATTTAGGGCCTATTGATGCAATAAATGTGCGTAATAAGCAAATAAGTCTTTATTTGTTTGTGGATGTTACAAAACCATGCATTTTTCTTACGCTTTAAAGTCACCCTGATGCCGTCAAAGACTTTTATTTCGACGGAAGATTAACTATACTATCCATGTTACTGCGTCAACATAAAAAACATTGATCTGAGGCCACTTCATTCTAGCATTGTGTAATTGACGATGCTTTTTTAAAAAGTAACCTTCACATGAGGCATTTTCGTTAAACATTCATAATCAAAATTCGATCATATGACATTATTTATTACATGATGTTAAATGTATTAAATGGCATCAAACAATATGTGCCATATTTTGCATATTCTACAGGTAAATATAAACTGCAGGAAAGCTTGTAGTTTGCAAATGCAAGCTCAAATGCATAATTATACTAAAAAAAAAAACGTATTTATCACCCCTGACACAGATTTTCATTATAAAAATGCCTGCTAAAATCCTCTCGTTCTCAATCGGCCAAATTGATCATCCGGCCTCTGACTCTTTATCCTTGATTAAAAAATTTTTTTATAATAGTAATAGAATCTATGCAATGCATCCAGTGCTTTGAAATTAATCTATAGTCATACGTACCTTTTTATGTCATACTGGTAATTTGCAACTCTTGTCCTGAAATGCTTGCGATAATAGGGTTTGTGCCTTTAATACTAACTATATAATTGATAACTCTAGATTATTTCAAATATTATTGTAATATATTGTCCTTTATATCAACAAGTCCTTTTTTCGGGTAAGACTTCTAATCCATATTTATTAATTATTACGATTTGATCTTGATCTTTCATTAATCATCTAATTTTTATCTTTTAAAAAAAAGATTTCGATCTCCTCCAGAAAATTATTCTTATATCAACATCATTTAACCTCTTAAGCATGACTGTTCTCACATTAATATCTAACAAAAATAATAACAAAATGATCTTTTCAAAATTTCATCAATTACAAAAAGTTCCTTATTTAACTTTACTTCCTAATGAAGTATTAGCTGAAATTTGTGAAAACCTATCACCTGTTGATCTTTATTCACTTGCGTCTACTTCTAAAAAGCTTCGGAACTTTTTATGGTCAACTTCTACTATTACTCAACAAATTTGGCGCAACTCTCGTCGATTATACTTTCCTCAATATAAATCACAGCCACTTAAAGATATGTCAGAACAAAAATATATTTATTTGGCTGCTTTGGCAAAGAAATGTCAATTTTGTGATGAAAAAGATCCACGAAAATTAAAAAGGTATTGGGAATTTCAAGTATATTCTTGTGAAGGTTGCATCCAAAAAAGAATTGTCAGGTAATTACTTTATTATTATTATCACTATTATTATTATTATTATTATTATTATTATTATTTGTTATTCTCAATTAAATAATAATATACTTTTATTTTATTCAATAGTCATAAATCGTTGTTAAAAAAACATAAAATTTCTGAAGATGTTCTCTCAACTTGTTTAAGTTTTGGTGAACAAGGTTATTTTGTTCCAGACGTTTTAACGGCTCAGATAGAATATTCAAAAACTATAGATAAATTTTCTTGGGTAACTCATAAACAATTGGATGTTATTCAACAAAAATGTAGAATTATTTCAATATTATTAGACGAATTTCACGCTGATTCAATATTAGGGCATCAGTAATTTGTTGAAAATTTTGATCCTATTGTTTTTTTTTTGTAATGAAGTTTAGATAATATAGCTTTAGATTACATCTGAACATTATCGCTTTTTTTTTGTAAAAAAATTCCTTCTAATAAACGTCGCATATACAATTTCAATAATTCTTAGCAAACTCTATGAAGATTAATTTTAAGTACATAGATTAATTTAATTTTTATTATTAATTATTAGCAAACTCTGTAAAGATTAATTATTAACATCCAACTATTATTCTTAATATGTATAATACATACTATAAGTTATACAAAAGAATTTTATTATTGTAATATTTGTATAGAAAATTTTCCTAATAAATTTAAATAAATATATTTTATATAAATATGTGTCATTAATTTTATTTAAAATTTTGGGTTTTTAGGCAAATTTGCCTGGAATACAGTTTAAAAAATAAATTATTTTTACTACAAATAACTGTGGTGACAATTTTTGTCAGTGCAATTTTTATGGTAAACCTGAGCAGATATAAAGGTTCAAATTTTAGTTAGAGGCGGATTTTTGGGTTCTGAACATTTTTACTTAATATATCTGACCCTGTTTCTTAGTCCCGTTTTTGAGATATTGTAAAATTCAAAATAAATTATATCGATATATTTTATAAAAAAAAAATTTATTGTGCTTTTCAATTTACAATAAACTGTTAATTTATCCATATCTGAATTTATCCAGTGATGGCAAAATGACAAATATGACTTTTTATGACAAATAAATGACATGTAAATTTATAAAACAATAATTAAAATCAAATAAATAATATTTTTTATGACAAAAAATGACATTTATTTATGACATTCAACTCAATATTTTTGTCAAATTGCCATCGCTGAATTTATCAGCATTGCGGCTTTAATTTTGATTGGATGATCGGATGAAATGTTACACAATATGTTCACATATTAGAGTAACGTTTCGCAGACACAAAAGTGGAGAGTACGAATCGTAGAAGGTTAAGACCAAAAAAAATTAAAAATAGAGTCTTCGTTTTATATACTATTAAAATAGTTTAGTAATTCACGAAGTAATTCAGAAGTTAGATGAGAGGTATGTTTAAACGGTTAAGTTTAGCTTATATATATAATAGATCAACAATTTAAGCTGTCCTGTATTTGTAAAAACCTATTCTTCATGATTACAATTAACAAAACAACTTGTCTATTATATAAACTAGTAATATGAAGGTGATTTATAAAATTTATATATTTTGCAAGAAATGTTAATACAAAATATTAATGTTTTTAATTATTAAATAAATTAAAAATTAGTTTAATATTAATTCAACTCTTTTTAACAATTACTTGGATCAAATTTGTATTGAAAATAGATTAAAGAATCTGGTTTCAAAATGGATAATATTCTTGATTTTACATTAAGTAAACTTGTTGCTAGCAAAGTTCAAGCATATGAAATATCAAAAAACAGATAAAACTTAAGTGATTCTTAACTTAAATTAAGTTTTTTGTTTAGCAAATTCTTTTGTATATTTAATATCTAAATTAGAAAAATATTCTGAAAACAAATAAAAACAAAAACAGTTCTCTGATTAAGAATATTAAAAACAAAAGAAAAAGAAAAATATAGTCAAACTTTTCTAAGTACATGTTTTTGAAACCAAGAATAGACATGTATTTAAAGAAGATATGTATTTATAGAAAATATCTAAGTAATTCAATTAGTCAATCAGAATTAAACATTATATATATATGATCAACAATACTATGCACAAAGCATGTAATAATATTTAAATAAAGTATTCGAATACTAGAAATAGTAAAGATTCTATTTAATCTTGTTTTATAAAAGTTTAAATTTAGAATAAATTAAACTTGAATAATATAATATAAATATTATATTTGAGTCTTAAACTCAATATTTTAATTAATCTTACATATGTATATATATGTATATATATATATATTATTCTAGTTAGCATATAAGAGATTTAAATTTTTTAAAAAATATAGTCAATTTTAGATATACTAAACCTATTTATATTGAAATTCAGTTATAACAAATAAGATTTAATAAAATAGTGAGATACAAATTATTTTTTTTTTAAAAAAAATTACTATTGATAAAGATTGCTCAAATACTATTTTTATTTTTTTTTTAATAAACATTAAATTCTTAATAAATTTGTAACAGATTCAAAAAAATTATTATTTTATTTTTAATAATAAAATAAATCAATACCTTGATACAAATATAGTAAATACAACATATCTTTTAATATTTAACCAAACTGTAATAAATACTATTATTCTATTTTTTGCTCATTTAAATTTAAAAGCTCTTTAACAAGAAAGACCCAAAACTAATAGGTTTTAAGTAGATATTTTTTTATAGTTAACAGATAATAAAGACTATAACTTATTTTAAAAACATTTTCATATATAATAAATATATATTAATATTAACTGTTAACTTTTTATTTTTACTTTTTGTTAACTTGATTTTTATCAAAAAAGTTTAAAAAAATAGTTTTTATGTTCTTTTTTTGTCTGTTAGTTATTATTTTTATTTATTTCTTATAATATTAATATTCATAAAAAAAAAAAGAAAAAAAATCTATCTCTTGTTATTATAAAGCAACTTTATTAATAATCTCATAAATTTATTCTGCTGTTATTGCAACAAAAAATTTAAATTGGTAAAATTATTTAGAGAAAAAGCTAATACAATCAAAGTTAAAGCTTTGGAGACTAGTTGTATAAAAATTTTTTTATTAGATTTTTTAGTTGTTTTAGATGGCATAATAAAGATTAAAGAAAATAGAAAAAGAGTATATTCAAGTGTTTGATTTTATTAATATTATTATTAATTGTGATGCTTAAATATTATTATGAATATTATTGAATCAATTAATTAAGATGTTTGAGAATAATCTCAATTAGCAAAATTCTTTATATTATATTTTGACATTTTTTATAATTATTATTATGTATATATAAATTATTATATGATGTTTTTTACTAACTAATTAAATTTCAATATTAGTTGCAGTATAAGTAAAACCTCTTTCTGACTTAAAATTTTAATTAAAACCCATCTTTTGCAGTTTAATTAAAATGTTTTTTATAAAATTTTACTAAGATATTAAGTTATTCACATATCAAGTACCATTCAAATAATTATAAAAATAATATACCTTTTCTTAAAACTACAACTTCAGACATCTGGCTTTATACTTCTCTAAAATTACTAATTAATATATATAAGAAATCTAATTATAATACTAATTTTAGTCAAGTAAAACTTCAAGTACCTGAAAATGTAAGTTTAAACAAGTGTTAAATTAATTTAAAATTATAAAAACAAAACTTTGTTATAGTAATTTTATAAGAATTTAAGTGTATAAAAATGAAAATCTAGAAATAAATATTTAGTTTTTAAAAAACTAATAATCAGTATTTTAATAAATTTAGTAATATATAATAACAATAATAATGTTACTAAAGGCTAAATTTTATTTCTAGGTTTTTACTCTTATGTACTCATCTCATCATTAATAAATCATATAATTAATTTATTTTTATTATAATAAAATTTCTTTTGAACTTGTTTAATTAATATAACAAACAAATTAATTACAACCTAGAATTGTTGATTTTTTAATATCTAATTTTACAAAAACAGTCTTATCAAATATATAATTAATATTATATAATTGAATAGAATTTATTATTATTTATCAAAAGTCTAATTATCCAAAAAAAATCTTAAAAACTCTTTCTACTGATCTTTATTTCCAAAGCAAAGCAGAAACAAAACATAAAATACAACCAAAACAGAATAGAAAACAGTTTTTGAACCCTTAAGAAAAAAGAGTTTATATTCAAAAATACATAAACAACAGTAGAAATATAACAATAGAAAAGATATTTTTAACAAACTAAACTTGCTTTTAGAAAAATTTTCCTTTTTTTAGTATAAAACTTAAAAGTTTGAGAAATCATGATTGACTTTAAAAAACAAAAGAAAAACATGTAACTGACTAAATAATAACAACAAACAACAAAGTTATATTACTAATTAGGAAATAGATAGATAAGTTATTAGTAAATAGTAACATAACACAGATTGCATGTAGATAACTCAAAGAGGAAATCATACAAGATAGAAATTCAATGAATAAATTAAATAGATCAGGCTATTGATATAGACATTATGTACTATATTAAGAGAGCAGGTGATAAAAATCGAAGATACTTAAATTCTAAATTGTTAAATCAAATTCTAACTATACTTACAAAAAAATCAAGCAATGTAGAGCATATAGCAAAGGACCTAGCAATAAACAACCCAAACCATATTACACTAAGTGATGTACTACTTTATGGACAAATTCTTAAAGCCTTGAGTTTAGCAGAATTAAGCTGACTCGAAGAAGATATAATAGATGAATAGACATAAAGACTTAGGCTGTTGAATCAGAACCCAAAGTTAGTTGAATATATTACAAATATAAATAAAAAAGAAATACTTAAAGAAGAGAGAAAAATGGAAGAAATAAAGAAACTGAACAGTATGAAAAAGATGCAAATGTTAATAACAAAAAAAAATATTAAGATGTAGTAAGAGAAAAAATACTACAAAGAAAACCAATCCAAATGATAAATGAAATCATTGGCCAAATGAAGGAGCTTAATATTAATACACTATAAGATATACAACAAAGAAGTTCTTCATTAAGCATAAACTAAACTCTTACAAACAAATCAAATAAAACAGAAGAAACAAGAGAAAAAAAAATAAAGAAGGATACAGAAGCTTCAAGAGATAGTATTGTAATAAAATTTACTAAAAACTATCAGGCTGTAACAAATTTTAAAGTGATGAGTATCGAGTGGAAGATTTTTTATTTAAAGAAAAATAAAATAACTAAAAATAACTAAAAATAAGAACTAAATATTAAAAATGAAATTTAAATTCAATAGCCTCCTAGA
>CAJVQA010012578.1:0-10027 GCA_910591915.1 Cetraspora pellucida
CTTGCACAGCTGTGGAGGATCCCATAACCTGCCCTGTACGTTGGGTCTGGTCGTCATAATCCTGGTCCTTCACTACACCTTTAACCATTATTCCTTGAATATTATTTATAAAAATTATTTTTTATTTTATTCTTTGTCTTATTTTTCTTTATATTTTATTTTTATTAATTTTATTTATTTTTTTTTTTTTATAATAATATAAAGTAAAAAGCAGATTTTTTTAATTAGTTATTTGGCAAATACTAGTTTTATATTATTCTTTTATTTTTTTTCTTTTTTTTGTAATAATATAAAGTGAATATCTGGGTTTCTTAATTAGTTATTTGGCAAATATTAGTTTTATATTATTGGAATTTAAAGGCCATATATAGCTATTAACAGTCTGATTATTAAGGCTTTTCTTTCTCTAGTTATACTCTACAAACATTTCTAAGTTTTAAAGTCTAATAATCCTTATATAGTGTAAACATTTTGTTACACCTGATTTGCACAGACTGAGCAGTAGAATTAGCTTAAAAGCTGGTTTTATTGTTGTATTTTATAGTGCCTAAAAGGCTATTGAATTTAAATTCTACTTTTAAATATTTGTTTTTTATTTATTTTTTATTTTGATTTATTTTATTTTCTTTAAATAAAAGATCTTCTACTTAGCATTCATGTATTTAAAATTACTTCAGCTTGCTAGTTTTTGGTAAATTTTATTACAATATCAAAAAAAGAATTATTAGAAACTTGAATCTATCTAATGCCTATAGAATATTATTAATTTTAGTAATAATATTAGAGAATTAAAATAAAAAATAAAGTTAGACTAGAAAAAGTATTATGAAATGAATTAATAAAAAAAATATGTTAAAATTATTCAAAACATAAAATATAATAAGAAATTTAAATGTTTTTATAAATTTGTTAATTTAAATAAAAAAAAATAAAGTGTGATGACCTAGTAAAGTGATTAGGTTGTCAACCCTCTATGTGGTAGGTTGGGTGTTCAAATACTATTAATAGTGAAAATTTGGATAATCACCTATATAATATTCATATTATGGCAACTGTTACTAATGATTAGGTTAGGATACCTGTAATGGCAGTCACACTAGCATGACTGGCAGGTTATGGGACATCTGTGCAATATTGGAGTTATATGAACAAATGCAAACTGACAAATCAGATGATGCAAATATTAGATAAGTCCTTGTGGCTGTGTAAATCTGTTAAAATTAAATAACAAAAAGTCCATTTGGAAAGACCCGAGTAGAGAGGTAGCTGGATCTTCAATGGCCCTACTGTAAAGGCTAGCCTGGTAAAATGGATACCCAGGTCTAGTATCTGGTCCTAGTAGCCAGATAGGCAAAAATCTCCAAGTTGAAAGTTTCAGAGATACTACCAACCAGGCTGCCAGAACGAACTGGAGGAAAAAAATATCAGGTTAACCTGATATACTGATGGACTGGTTGTAGTTCTACACAGGCTATTTGAATTAGAAGTTTGGTAAAAGGGCAGAGGAAAAGGCAGGGGTATACTAAAGTACCAGGATTATGCTGTAAAGTAGATACTGGGGTCTAAGTGAACTCTACAAGGGTATAGCAGTTTAATGATTAGCCCTAACTACAAGTGTTGGTTCTGCTATAGTGATACCTAAATCAGCTATAAAAATGTGTACAGAAGGCTCTAGGGGGCTTATCTTGAGGATAAATTAGTTCTAAGATTAAGGATGATGATCTGGGCATCTGAAATAATCAGTGATGTTAATACAAATTATAGGTTCAGAGAGTTTAAAGTGAAACATTCAAGCAGGGATGTTAGATACAGCAATTGGTAGTGAACCTTTGGGCAGACTTCTTAAATAGATAATATAAAAAAGTTACATGTGTAGCCAATTGTATGCTCTCCTGTAGTAGTTCATTGAACCACAATACCAATAAGTGATTAATAAAAGTCAAAAAGACCAAAGAAGTCACCTTAATACCAAAAAAAAAATTAAATAAAAAAAAAATTAAATAAAAAGTAAAATAGTAAGATAATAAAGAATAAAAATATTCTAAATAGTAAAAATAAAATTAATTAAAATTAAGCCAGATAAAATAAAGATTAAAAAATACATTGTCAAAAAAAAACTCTTTTTGCTGATCTCTAATTTAGGTAAAAAATCAAAATCATAAAATCGAAAACACAATAAAAAGTAGGTTAGCAGGCATTTAGTATAGTTTTAGAAAAGCTTTTAGCAATAGAAACTGTCAACACTTTATTGAAATACAAAAAAGAATAAACTTTGTTAGCAACAAATACAAATATTCTTTAAAATTGTAATGAAATTTCAAAAATTATTAGAAATTTTCATACTGCTGAAGAAATTGTTGTTAATCTAGAAAAACAGAAGATCTCAACACATAACTACATGATATAAACAAAAAAAAACAAACAAACAAAACATGTTCCCAATTAGGTAGTCACCAATTCAGTTAGGATCTATCAAAACAACAAATAATATTACAACAATAAGTGTATGTAAAATATACAACCATGAATTAACCTGATCTAGAATACAAACTAGTAGATTGATGAATAAGATTCAAAAATCAGATCTTATTGATTATATCAAAAGACTGGGTGCCAGAAATTATAGATATTTAAATAGCAAAATTTTAGATCATATTCTAATAACATTTACAAAGAGCTCATGCAATATTGAATTTATTGCAAAGGACTTTGCATTAAGTGATCCAGATCACATTACACCTGATGACTTATTGCTTTATAATCAAATTCTCAATACCCTCTGTTTAGCAGAACTAGAATAGTTGGAAGAAGGTATTACAGATGAATAAGTAATGAAACTTAAAATAATAAATCAACATCCAAGCTCTATTGAATACATATCAAACATGAGCAAAGAAAAAATTATACAAAATGGAAAAAAGAATAGAGAAATAAATAAAATCAAATCAGAAAAAGAAATAAAGGTAAGAATCAGCAAAAAGAGATGACAAAAAGAGGTTGGCACAGAGGAAAAAAGCAACAAAGATGTCAACTTAAGTATAAAATCAACTAAAGATCCTACAGAAGATAGCAAATCAAATAATGAAAAAAAAAGGCTTAAAAAAAATGCTGAAGCACCAGTTAATAATATGCTCTATAATGTTATAAAGAATATTGAAACTATTGACAAAAGGTTATTAAAATTAAAAGAAGAAGCAACTAATAATGCAGAACTAATATTCTGTGACACAATTGAACATAGTCAATAGTTACCAAGAAACAGAATTTGGGATAAAAAAAACTCTTTAAAGCAAATATGCCAGCCTATGCACTACCAGGAGCCTTGAAAGATGAAAAAGTTAAATATGTCAAGTGGATTATAAAAAAAAACCACCATATTAAGACAATAAAAGAAGTTTTCAAAAAAGGCAATAACTAGGTTGAGATTGACTTCGATTGCAAATACAGTAGAAACCAAGCAATAGATAGAATTAGAGAAAAAGAAGGTAATAGCTAAAACTTATTCCAGAAGAAAACAACAAGCAAAAGGAAATTACAGAACAACAAGCTAGAGATAATGTAAAGAAAGAAAAAAAATATATAAAGTCATTAAACTCAAAAGAAACAAATAGAATAAAAAAGTCAGATGCACTTGAAGATAATATAGGCCAACATAACTACTATACAATCTGAAATTTGCTAGCAAACATTAACTCAGAAGAGATAAAGCATATATGCAAAAGCATGAAAAAGCCACAACTGGTTTGAATTAAAAGATCTAAGTTCAAAGCTCTTGCAGTAATTAAAATTTACTATTGTGCAAAAGAGGACATTTCATAGTCATTACTAATCAGAACTCACAAACTAGCTAGAGTAACCAAAGGTAATAAGGATTACAATCAATGTGATCGCCAAAGCCTATTTATAACAAAATTAAGAGATATTTTAGCAAATGCATCTGAAGTATTACTCTTATGCTGTTTGAGAAGCAAAAGAGCAAAGTTAGTGTATATACTATCCAACAGAAATGATAATCAGAAAAGGTTAGCAACAATCACCTTCATATCAGAAGAAGAAATGAGTGCTGCAAAATCAAAACCAATAAGATACAACAATTATTGGATCTTTTGGGATGAAGCAAAATTAGAAATAAAGAAATCCAAAAAGGACAAACAAAAGTATAGAAATATAAAAGAATGTGACCTTTGTGTAAACAAAGAAGAAACTAGTAACAATAAAAGTATTAAGAAAACAAAAAAGGTGAAAGAAAACAATAATCTTGAACATCAATCTACATCAATCTAATCAAACAAAAGAGAATAGTATCTCAAAGCAAATGCAAGATTTATTGCAAAAAATACTATTAAGACTAGATAGACTAGAAACATACCATATATATAATGATGCAAGTATAACAAAAGGTAAAATAAATCATTCCTAAAAGGCACCACTGTTAAATTAAAGAGCCAGAGTATAGAAGCAAGACCTCTTTTACAAAAATTAAGCACTAGTTCAGAAACAAATACAAGACAGCATCTATATTAGCGAAATAATAATTCAAAAGCCGAAGAGAAAATATCTAATAGAAACAGTAAAAGAATCGAAAGAAAACAAAAAAGGAAAGAAGTTAAAAATATAAACAGAACAATCAGCTAGCAAAATAAAATAAAGAAGCAAATGCTGATAGAGAGAATCTATACAAAAGACAAAATTAATTTAAACATAGCAATACACAATATCAATGGACTCAAAAAGAATAATCAAAAAATAGAAATGCTACAAGAATAGTTAATTGACAACAAAATTGATATTATTGACATAGCAGAGACAAATATTTCAAGCAAAGAAGGATTTTTTATGTTAAATGATCAAAGTGACTATAGAGGCTTTTGGTTAAATGCAAATCCAAACAAGAAAAAGGAGTCTGGCATAGGCATACTCATAAACAAACAATGAGAAAAATATTTAGAAAAGATAGATAGAATAAATGAATATTTAATTATAGCCAACTTTATGTTTAAACAAACTAAAATAATGGTTATAATGCTCTACATGCTACTGAATAACAAAGAAGAAAGAAAGGAAATTCAAAAAACAATAATTGAAAGATATATTAAACACTAGCAAAAAATACATAATTGTAATGTGAGACTTCAACAGTATAGTTGATTTAGAATTAGACAGATTAGAAAGACCAAAAACAAAAACAAGTAAGCAAGATCCACTACTTAAATGGCTAATAAAACAAGATTTTAAGGATGCTTACAGATTAGTTAATCTAAAGAAAAAAGAATTCTTATGGTCAGATAGAGGTGCAGAATTAAGAATCAACCAAATTTGGATTACAGAAGAACTAGCAGATGGACTAATTAATGCAAAAATTAAAGAGATGAATGTATGCACAAATAGTGATTATAGTTCAGTAATAGCTCAAATCAATTTAGAACACTTAATAGAATCATATAGTGCAGCTGAAATTAAAAGAATAAAGCAGCTAAGAACAACCTTTTTGTGGAACAAAGCAACTAAATAGGATATAGAAAGTTATAGAATAGAATTGGACCTACAGTTAAGAAAGTAAATCCAAATAGAAGAGTTGCAAATAGTTTTACAAAGCTTAAGCAATCAAAAGAACACAGAAGAGGCACTACAAAATAGATTAGATAGATAGTAGGACATTATATGCAATGGAATTCAAATGGCAACAAAGAAAAAACTACCAAAAAAAGGGTATTTAATACATTAAAAAACAAGAAAAAAAAATTAAAAGAAGCAAAATTATCTAAGGTTTTAACTTAGCTAGGAAGATGAATTAGTATAGAAAAGATTAATATTAAAATTGGATTAATAAAAGATAATATTGATGAACTAAACGAAGAACTGCATTATATTAACCATTATCAAAAAACATATATAAACACAACTCAGATTAAATGGTTATAAGAATTGATTGAAGATTTGAAAAAATAGTAGAAAATATTATACACAAGAAGATCAGTTAAAATCAAGTCCTTATGACAAAAGAAAATTGAAAACTTTATAGAAAAAAGATGTCAAATGATCAGCAATGAGCAAGGAAAAATGTTAAGAAGCCTGCTTGACAAACCTAGCAAAAAGATACAAATAAACAAAATAATAGAAAAAATAAATAGTCATAGGAAACTGCTTACAGCACTATCAGAGATTTTGGAAAAAGCAAAAGACCATTCTCAAAACCAACTAAGAGCAAGATTATTTAATTAAGAGATGCTAAAGAAGGGGTAGAAAAAAATTTATGAACCCAAGAACATGATAAATACAGACTAGTATAATGAATTAAACCAGAACATTACAAGTAAATAATGGTCAGAAATGCTAACAGGCCTTAAAAAAAACACAGCACCAGGCATAACAGGTATTACATATAAGTTAATACAGACAGCTAGTGAACAAACACAAGAAATTTTTAAGAATTTTGCAAAAATATATATTAAGGCAGGCATCATACCAAAAAAGTGAAAGATCTCACAAATATATCCAATACCAAAAAATAAAGAATGGCATTACAACTTGAATAATGTAAAACCTATAGCATTACTGAAAACATTTAGAAAATGCACAACTAAGATTTTTACCAAAAGGTTGACACAAGTATTTGTTAAAAGAAACATATTAAAAGAACCTAACTTTGCAGGCCTTCCAGGTAATTCAACAGAAAAGCTAATTCATATTATCAATGCCATAATAGAAGATGCAAAAGACAATAACAAAGAGTTATAGCTAGTATTACAAGATATGAAAAAGGCATTTGACTCAGTGTCATTAGAAACATTAAAGTTAGCAATAAGAAGAATCAAAATTCCAAAAATTACAATTATATTTATATTAAATCTGTTCTACAAATGACAAACTAAGATTATTACACATTGGAGTACAACAGATATAATCGAAATTAATGACAGAATAGAACAAGGTAAGGTCTTATTACCACTAATATGGAGGATTTTTTATGATTCACTACTAGAAAAAATCCAAGAAGATTCCAATCTAGGTTATACATTTTCAGTATCAGTCTCATATAATTATAATCAAGGCTGCTCCAGGAAGACAGAATAGAAACAAGCAGTAGTAGCATTTGCAGATGACACAACATGGATTGCGAATAGCAAAAAGCAAATGCAACAAATGATTAAAATTGCAGAAGAGTTTTTTGAAATGAATGATATACAAATTAATGGAAAGAAATCAAAACTAATTATTATAAATTCAAGAGAAGAAAAAAATAATAAAAAAATAAGTATAGGAGGCAAGCAAATTCAAGAAGAGAATGTCAACAAAATTATTAGATTTTTGGGAGTTTGGCTAAATTGCAAACTGAAAAATTCCCTAATTAGATCAAGGGCACAAGAAACAGTACAATCACAATAAGGAGTCTAGATACTAAAAAATGACAATAGCACAAGTTTCATATATAAACAATATGTGCATTATACCAAAACTATTATACATATTGCAAATGACTAAATTAACCAAAACAGTAGTTGATAAAATACAATGTTCTTTATTAAAGGTAGCAAAAAACAAGCTAGAAATAGCAAGATCAATGAATAATAGTACAATTTTGCACAGAAATTTAGGAAACTGCAACTTATTATAGAATCAACTCACTATTAAGCAAATTACAAGTCTTCATACATGACTTAATACAAATGGAGTAGAAAAAGTAGTCACAAGAATATGAATAAAACAAGGACTATTACTAATTGGCACAACAGAAAGTGATTGGCATAACACTTCCTTTAAAATTTGTAATAGAATTTAGAAAGACAATATTGCATGTTATACAATGTTAAAGGCAAAAGAATTGCAAGTTATATTAAATTTCAGCAATTTAAATTCAAATTTAAATAGAAAAAGAAATAAGATTGCTGATATGCTAGATGCTAGCTTTATGAAAAAAGTAGCATTAGCATTAAAAAAACTTAAACTAATATATATAGAACAATTAATTAGCAAGTCAGGTAATCAAATGCTATCATGGCAACAGCTTAAGTTAATACATAGACAGTCTTGTAAAGACAGATGAGCAAAATGGTTTAGTAATATAGAGAAAGAGCTAAGAGTAAATAAGCAAAGCAGAATTATAAAAGAGAATTAGTTAGTCAAAAAACCAAATGAACATGCAATAGAAGTTTAACTAGAAGCAGTCTTAGAAGATAGAAAAAAAAAAGAATAAGTGCTGCTAAAGGCAGATAAGAAAAAAGGAAGTGCTGACTTAATAGTTAAAAAAATTATTTCAAATACATGAAAGAAGATTTTAGCAGAACATTGGATAATAAACACAGAAATGAAGAAGACAGAATTAGTATTATACAGATGTAAAGGCTGCGATTTAGGTCAAAGATCAGAAGATAGAAATTGTATAAAGTAGGAAAACAAAAATGAAATTTAAGGCTCAATTTCAAAGTTTGTTAAAAATCAAAAAGAGCAAACTCTAGTAATTAATTTTGATATGATAACACAGTTACAAGAAAAAGAAGAAATAAAACAAAGCAACAGCAAAAGAAAAGTAGAGTATGTACAATATATGAATTTAGAAACAGAAATTATTCAAAAACAGCCAATAAGTAGGACAATGAAGAAGAACCTTATTTATAAAAAAGACTTAAACCAAACAAGACTAGAAGAAGACTTAATCTTTTATTTTTTTTTTTTTTAAAGAGAGGTCTATCCTCTATTTTTTTTATTAATTAGTTAATTATACATATATGTAAGATACATGATGAAAAAACTATACTAGGGAAGATGAAGGTAAGAGCTACTTTACTCTCGACCTATTCTTTGCTAGAATGGTTGATAAACCTCTAGTCTTTGATAAGCTGATGGAGTGAAGATTGTCTATTTATAATATATAGTTGTATTTTTTTATTTAATATAGAATCTAAGATTGGTATAGTTTTAGTAAGAGTTGGTGGTTGTATAAGAGATGGAATTGGAATAGCTGATTCATGTTGTATCACTCTAGAAGTGAGTCATATTTTTTTGTATATCACTAAGATGATGTTGTAATGAACAAGAGGTGCATATTTATGTTTGTGCTTGTTGTTTTCAAATGGTGCTAAAGTGTCATTCATTATTATTCCCAGTAGCATTTGTTTTTTGATGTAATTGTAAATAAAGACTTGAATAAATTTTCTTGTATTCTCGTAGCGTAGTTCTAGCTTGTTTGCAGTTTCGATTAATGTATATTTTATCAATATTCCAAGATCTGGATTGTTTCTAATACATGTTAAAAAGTGTATAATAGTTTCTGATGTATTATAAAATCTTGCACAGAAATGGTTTGGATGTTTTGTAGTATTTCTCCAATAACGAAGAAGATGAATAGGTAATTCTTTTGATATTAGTTTGATCTTGAAGTTTTTAAGTGCTAATAAAGCTGAGTCAGTTGTTAAAGCTAAAGGTTTTTCTCCATATGATATATATTGTAAAGTTAATGACCAGTTGATATTATTTTGTGGTGTATGCCATAGTGAGATTCATTGTTGGTTAAACTATGTTAAACGGTTTGTAATTCGATGTATTTGTTTCAGTGTAGTTTTTACCAAGTAAGTACAAGGATTTCTTAGGAATTTTGGAACAAACCGATTATATAAAAACTTTTGAGATATGAAGTCTAGTGGAAAAGTAGTACTAGGAGTTTCTTGAATCTGAAGATCTTTGTCAAAGATTATTGTGAGTATATGATCATATGCTAAGGCTTTTAAAGTTAGAAGGAGAAATGTATATTGTTGTTTGTCTAATGTTGGGTAGTTGTATAATTGAATTGAATTTGTAAAGTTGACAAGATTAACTAAAGTAGAGTTATTAGTATGTATATTTATTGAAGTACAAGAGCTTAATGTAGTAAGTATAAAATTTAGTATAGTTATTAGTATATTCAAATAAGATGGCCAGGAGTTGTTAAAACATCCAAAGGTTAGATGAGAGTATTGAAAGTGACATTTTGCAATTATTCGAGAAGTATTTTCAATGTTTTGTCATCTACTTGTTATATGAATTGTTGTAG
>CAJVQA010012579.1:0-10027 GCA_910591915.1 Cetraspora pellucida
AAAACATTTTTTCATAGGTTCTATAATTGAGATAGGGTGAACTTGATTAAGTGTAAAGTCCCATGAAGATTTTTTTGAAATAAGAAAAATGTTAGATGTTTTCCAATCAGATAGAATTTTTTGAAGTTAAAAACATTTATTAATAAATAGTTTAAGAGAAATTTGGCCAGAGAAGCCAACATATTTAATGTATTCATAGTTGGTTTCGAGAGGTCTAGTAGCTTTTTGGAGAGGAAGATTTTGAAAATAAAAATAATATAATATAGCAGTTTAAAATTAATTCTAACTATAAGTATTAGATAACTATAGTATATTATATAAAACTAGATTAAATATATTTAAGATATGAAAAATTCTAGTAATAATGTTTTTAAAAATACATTGCATATAATAAGATATAGAATTCAAAGAATATGAGTAAGTATCTAGATCTTCTTAACTAACATATGTATTAGAGATAATTTAACAATATAGTAAGAATTGTAATACAAAGAATTTAAATAAATAATATATCCAATTGGATTACAAGCATAATAGTTAATATAGAAACATTAGCAAACTACTTAAATTAGACATCAAAAGTATATATGTAACTAGTTATATTCTCTAATGTAAAGGTGACTCCTTTGAGATCTTGGCTATATTCTAATTACTGAATAAAAAGCTTCTAATTCAAAAGAGACTAGTTTAATATATATAAAAAATAAAAAATAAATTTGTAAAATATTACTTTTAATCTTAATTAAAATATATTAATAACTAATTTTATAATAATATAAGTCAAATTATATATTTTTTATTTTACAATTAAAAATTAAAAATTGAATTCTGACTAAAATTATATATAATGTAGACTAGAAATCTGTTGATTACAAGTATTGACCAATCAAAATCAAAAATCAATTATGCATTTTTTGCAGTTTAATGAATCTTACATAGAATTTTTGAAGAAACCATGATTTGTCTATTTTTATATAATCACAATACAAACACTAATCATGACTTGAATATGCATTAAGGTTTTTGTATATTACAAATATTGCCATATGTTATAAAATTTTAAAGTGATACTGAAGAAGATTGTAACTTCCTAGCAAATATGTTTTTTGTTTGTTTGTCTATATTTCAAAACTTATTAACAGTTCAAGTTGGCTAAATTTTTGTTGTTTTGCCAAAATTATATTTTTTATTTTCAAAATAATATCATTGCATCACATTAATAATTGCTATTCAAAAAGTTAACTACCTCAGTGTTGTTCTCAAATTTTTACTTTTATATGATAATAATTCAATAGTGTGTCTTATTTTAATGTGATCTGACAGATCAAAACAAAACTTATTTCTCAAAAACTTATATATAAAATCTATTTTATTATTATTTCTAAAAAACTTAGCATTATTATAAAAATCAACCCTAACTAAATAAATTTAAAGATTTTTAAATACTAAACATAGTGGTAAAAATTTTATTAGCAATACTAAAATAGATCAAAAAGTTTTAAAAATTATGTAATATTTTCAATTCATCATAATAGATCATGATAATAATATTTATTATTATTAGCAAGTGTTTTTTTTTAATTATCTAAAGTGAAAAGTAATGGTTTTTTTTTTTTATTATATAATATTAAGTAAAAAAAATATTAATACATGAGTATATCAATTGGATATAAATATATAAATAAGAATTATTCCTAAGCTACACTATTGTTGCTATATACTAATAACATTTAGTGTGATATTATTTTTTAGTTATCTGTTATTAGTTAAATTAACTACAAAAGGAGTAAAAGAAACTCTTGGGATTGTTAAAGTTAATAAAAG
This sequence comes from Cetraspora pellucida, assembly GCA_910591915.1. Classification (NCBI taxonomy): domain Eukaryota; kingdom Fungi; phylum Glomeromycota; class Glomeromycetes; order Diversisporales; family Gigasporaceae; genus Cetraspora; species Cetraspora pellucida. Next base: position 1,825 of record CAJVQA010012579.1, read on the forward strand.
CAATTATATATAAAAAAGTTTTGAGAAAGAGTTTTAGAAATAAAGAAATCTATATTAGTATTAAATATGAAACTATTGTTAATAAAATTGGAAGGTTGAGAATAGGTAATCGGATATTGTTTTTCTTTTTGGTTGAGGCAGTAATTCCTTGTACTAATTCCTATTCATGTTGTTTAGTATTTCAAGTTTGCCAAATAGTAGAGTTGAACTAGTTAAGTAAAGAGTTGGATAGAAGAATAAGAAAATTGTTTGTTAGTTTTTTTAGAATAAGTTAAAGTTGTTTGTATTGGTTAAAAGTTATTGTTTCCTAAATGAATAAGATTATTGTATTATATATAGTAGAATTTGGGAGAGAGTTTTGTAAATTTAGAATTTGTACTATTGTATGTGGTAAGGTTTTAGAAGATTTAATAAGCTTAATGTATTTGAAATTTCATTGATAAGAGTGTTATATGGATTGTAAGTGTGAAGTGAACATTGTAATAGATGTATAATATTTTCATATTGATTGCAAAATAAGCAATTTAAGATTAAAAAAAGGAGAAGGTAACAAATATTTAAATTTGCCATTGTGGGTAAGTTATTAAGAAGTATTTTGTTCCTAATAAAGTATAGTTTAGGATTAGCATTTTGAGAATTAATAATTTTAGTAAGTAGTTGAATGTTTAAAGTAGAAGATTTCATAGTAGTTTGAATTGGAGAAGTTTGTTAAAAGTTTGAATAGAGAGTAGGTTTCTGCAAAATTTATATAGTTTGTATGTAATTAGTATTTCTTTTTAGGTAAAGAAGGTAGATAGATAAAAGAAATCAAGATTAAATTTTAGTTTGGTTTTACTAGCATCTTGTTTAGCTAAAGCATCAACTATGTTATATAGAATGTTGTTAAAATGTGATTTAACTTTATAAGTGATATAATTAATATTTTTGAGATTGGTTAGGTAATTTAGAATATAAATAATATCCCAATTATTTTATTTGGTTTGAGAGTTGTAGTTGTAAGGTATTAAGTTTGTAAGAGTTTGAATAGCAGATAGACTATTAAGATGAATGTGGATTTGGTAATTAGTAGGTAGGATAAGAAACAAGTGAATAAGTGCTGTGAGTTCTGCTCATGTAGAATTTGGTGTATAAGGTATAGAGGCATTAAATTTAATTTGTGTATTATTTTCAAGAATCCAGGAAATGCTGATAGATATGTTATGTGTTTGTGAATTAAATATGGAGACATCAGTATAAAAGTGTAAATTAGTTGAATTGAGGAGTAGTATTTTTTAGTGAAGGTTTATGAATTAATTTTGATATATAGGGTTTGGTATTGTGTTTTGTATTAGAATGATTTCTGAAGAGGGTAATAAAAGAGATGGTAAAGACTGTGAAGCAGGTTTATACAACTCTGCATGAATGTTTTGAAGTGCTTAAATTTCTTGGATATTTATATTAAGTTCAAAATGTTGTGATCTTTTTTGAGTTTTGTATTTTAGATTGATAGTTTGTTTGTAATTTATTTGAAATGTTGTAGATGTAGGGGAGATGTGAATTGTGTAAGTTTTTGAATTAATAATTTGGTATTTCTGAAAAAGTATTTGAGAGTTAGATGTATTTGTAATTTTTCTAATAATCCAATTTGAAGATAAGATATAAAGTGTCTATATGTTTTTAGAACTATTAAATTGAGATGTAATGAGATTGAGTGTATTTAAAAAGGGGTTAATAGGTTGAAGTTGAAGATTAGGCCATGTGTGTAAGATAGGAAGGGTGAAAATTTGGTTTGAAAGTATTTTGAACCAACATGGTATAGGGCCTTGTGGAGATTTAAGGGTTCTAAGATATATGTTTTTTCAGAGAAGTAAGTTGAGATTATTTGCTATGAATAGTTGTTCAAGAATGAGAATTTTGTTGTTTTTGAGACTTAAAGTCATTGAGTTATTTGGAGAGATAAGTTGTAAATATTATTTAGTTAGTTAGTTTGTTTGTGGAGTATTGATTAATTTAAGTAAGAGTTGTTAATAAAGATATTATTTTTGTATAGATGATAGAGTTGAGATATTATAGTAAAATTAGTAGTTTTCTTGTGGTTTTCTAGAATTGTGTTTTGAGTTAGAAAAGGTTTTTATATTTTAGAAAGCCATTCTTTGGTATGATATATAGAGATTTGATTTAAGAGTTTATTAGTGTTAAAGCACTTTCTATATTATTACTACAAGTTTGTAACATAAGTTTGTTAAGTGTTAAAGTATTGAGTAGTTGTAGATTAGTGAGAATATCATTGTTTGTATTGATAGATAAATGAAGCATGTATTTGGTATATTTTGTTAGAAGACTTGAAAGTTGTTAAAGTTTGTTTTGTGGAGGAGAGCATATTTGAAGTAGATATTCTATTAATAATGATAAGATAGTATTAAATAAGTGGGATATTTGTATAGGAAGAAGTTTTTTGTATTGGATAGTATGGATAAATTGAAAGGTTTTGTTGAAGATTTTGTTAAGTGTTAGTTTAGTTGATCCTTTTCCATCAAGAAAAATTTCTAGATATCTGATTGTTTTATTAGATTTTTGAGGTATGATTGGTTAGTTATTAAAGATAAGAGGTGTAATATCTAATGAGATGTTAGATTGTGTTTTTTGGTTAGGTGTGATGTGGATAAGATCTGATTTAGATGAATTAACTTGAATGTTATTTAGTTGATAGAGTTCAGATATGTTATTTAAAATATCTTAAAGATCATTTTTAGATTCATAGTGCCAAACTGTATCATCCATAAAGGCAAGAAGTAGTATTGTTATATGTGTTAATGCAATTGAGAAGATTATTTCTAAAAGGGATTGTGATGAGATTTTGAGAAGTTTTGAATTGTATTTTGAGTTTATATAGCTGAGAATAGTGTTATAATAAATTTTCTAAAGTAGTGAAAAATAAGTTTCCCCTTGTTTGATGCCTGAATATAGTGTAATTGAGTTAGTAAGGCTGTAGGCTGTGATCACCCTAGCTTTTCTGTCTTGGTATATAAATTCGATAAAGTTTAGGCCTAATTGGTGAATACTAATACATTTGCAAGCATCTAGCAACCATTTGATGTTGATTTTGTTGAAGGCTTTGGACATATCTTAAAAGAGTATCCAAGCTTCTTTGTTGTTAGTTTTGTAATGTTCAATTGTATTAAGTAATATTTATATAGAAATGTGAGTAGAACTGTTTTTGGTTGCTGTAAAGTTGAGATCATTTAGTAGATAATGTTGGTTAATGATGTGATTAAGGCATGTTGTAAAGATTTTAATAAGGCATTTTTTGATAGGTTCTATAAGTGAAATAGGTCTAACTTGATCCAAAATGAAGTCCTATTGGGATTTCTTTAAAATTAAAAATATGTTAGATGTTTTCCATATTGTTGGTATTTGTTGTAATAAGAAACATTTGGTTAGAAAAAGATGAATAATGTTTTGAGCTTTAGGATTTAAGTATTTTAGATGTTCGTAGTTAGTTTTAGAAGCACCAGCAGCTTTTTGATTTGGAAGATCATATATTGCTTTGTTTCATTTCTTTAAAGTAATTTCTGAAAATAAATTTGCAAAAAGATATTCATTTTCTGGATGGGGTTTATAAAGTTCATAGAATTTGTATTTGGTTAAATAGAAATATATGATAGTTTTTTGAAATAATCTTGATAGTGGGATTGTAAAGCTTGTTTTATTTCTATTGGTTGAGTAGTAAGTATATTGTTAGATAAAAGATAATCTAAATTAATGCTATTGTTATGTTTTTCTAAAACATTTTGGAAGAATATTTTAGGATTCTGATGCTCTTCTTAGTAAACCATCTGTATAGAAGATTAATATTTCTTTAGGTCTTTCTTTATTTTTTTGATTAAGTTTTATTAGTTCATTTTTTATTAGCTAGCTAATAGATTGTTTTTTGATAATTTCAAGTTCAAATTATAGTATATAACTTTAATAATTTTATTTTTATTTTATCATATTTTTTTTTCTTATTTTTTGTAAAGAGCTTATTATTTCTGGTCTAACTTTAGAGTTTGTTGTTTATATTTTTTAACAAAGTTTGTAATTTCTCCTTATACTTTAACTTTATCAATCTATCTTTCATAGCCTATATTAATTTGACTTTGGTTTAACTTACAGCCTTTATATTTGGATAAAGTTATTTTTGTTATTTTTATTTGCTTTACTTTGTGCTAGTATTCTGTTAATAATCTTTTGGGACCTTTTGTTACAATCTTTTAATTACTAATTTTGTACTTTCTTCCTTTACTGTTTTAATTAAAACCTAATTTTTTTTTTCTTTTATCACAAGAAAGTGGTTTTGGTAGTACTTTAAGAGCAAAACTGTTTGGTTTATTTGTTCTTTACTCTGTTTTTAATAATCTTCTTCCTTTGTCTTCTAATATTTTCTCTTTTATTTTTATAAACCACTTGGCTTTTCTGCTCTTGCTTGATTCTTCTTATAATAGTTTAAGTTGTTGCCATGAAATCATAGTTGCCTAACTTTGAAAATATCTGATTTATATAAACTAAATTAAATTTTCTAAGAAATTTAGCTGTACTTTTAGTAAAATTATTGCCTAATAAATCTGTAATTTTTGTACTTTTTTCTTTTATATTAAGGTCTGAAGTTGTAAATCTCATTGTTATTTGTATTTTTTTAGCTTTAAATATTATTACAAGGTTGTAACCTTCTTGGTACAATACAACCAAGTAACAAGATTACCTGGTACAGTGATTGACTATTACAAATATATATGAGATGAAGGTGTAGTAGTTTACTTTACTATATAGCAGCAGGCAAATGGTTTGAGATAATAATAATATATAGATTAACTTTTTATTAACAACACATATGGTAACAACTTTGCCTGTAGAAATTACTTTAGAGAAGAAATATCACACTTTATAATTAAAAGGTTATTATGTCTGAGTTGAAGTATAGAAACATAGAATTGGCAAAGAAGAAGAAAAGATACCCTTTATATATCCTTTTATCTAATGAGAATAGTAGAGGTTTAAGTGATATCTCTTGATACTGTATTTGAGGTAATGAGAATTGTGCAGAGGCAAATGAAGTTTGTACAGAGATAGTTAGAACAATGTTTATATGTATTTGTTATTTGTACTTGAAACACTTAGAGCTTGTTTCAAGATACTTGAGTCTGTGCAGGAACAGTTGAAATTATGCAAGAATACTTGAAGATTATATTAAAAATACTTGAGATTGTGCAGAGATACTTGGGAATTGTGTTGAGGATACTTGGGATTTTTGTACTATGGTATTTGGTACAGTAAATTGTACTAGGATATATAAAACTTGTATAGAAGTATTTGGGATTTGTAGAACAATAGTAACATCATAGAGGTTACTCAATGTCATATGTTTGTATCATACTTCTAACAGCCAATTAAGATTCTATTATTTAACTACTATATACTATAATATAACTATACTAATAACTAATAATAAATATAATATAAAATATAATAATAAATATATAATAATTACTAATAATATAATATACTATGCTAAGCTAATGAAAAATAATTAAATTATTTATTATTTTAAGTTTAATTCATAAATCATTGAACTCTTTCCTATAGATCATTAAAACAAACAAAATTAACAAAAAAACTAAAAACAATATTACAAGTTCTCTTTGATAATATAACTCTTCTTAAAAATATTGAATCTAACAGTGTTAGATTTAATATTATCAGAAATCCAAACCACAAGTGGCTAATTTCGCTCTGGTTGCTAGTACAAAGTTGGCAACCTAAATAAAGAGTGATCAAATTTTGTTTATTTATTATTTTTGATTTGTACAAACTAATCAACTTGGTCTGTCCTTTTTAAAGTACCAAAAAAGCTACAGATTTTATTCATTCAAGGTGTTTTTTCTTTATTTCAATATAAAATCTACTTCTATCAAAACCAAATTACTTGAAAAACTTCAAATTAGTTACTGGAAAAATTTTATTTCTTCTTTTTTCTAACAAAAGTGGAGCATTATACTACTCTAGAAAAATTGTGAAGCACATGTGACCAATCAAATTAGTAAACAACAAAACAAACAAGCAGCCACATTTCAAATATAGAAATATACAACAATCAGCAAAAAAAATCAGCAAACAGCAAGTCATGTACAAAACTAAAATAGGGAATAGATAGTCAAACAACAAAAATACAAAAATAGATCAAATGAATAAAGTAATCAAATGGAGATAATCAACAAACAAAGCCTAATCTAGCAGGTTTAAGAAATAGGTAACAAGCTGCATAGATACTTAAACTGCAGTGAATTAAACTTCATCTTAGAAACATCCATGACTAAAGAACCAAGTGACTTAGAAACTATAGCAAAAAACTTAGCTCTTGGCAATCTTCAAAAAATTACATCTAAAGATCTTCTACTATATAGTCAAATATTTGAAGCTTTAAGATATGTATCAGAAGAAACTAAAATAGTATCAAAGAAAACTATTGAGGAGTAGGCCAGTAAAATCAAGATAGCAAGTCAAAATTTAGATTCAGTTGATTACATGTTAAGTTTAAACAAAGAGAAAACAAAAAAGTGAAAGAACAAGATAGAGAGAATTGAAGAGGATAACAAAAATGAAGAGAATTATTCCAGTGCAATATCAAAGAAGAGATGACAAACAGAAGATATAATAATAACAGATATTAAAGTAAACAAGAGCACAAAGCAAACAGAAATGTCAGACACAAGAAAGTATCAAGTAGCAGTATAACAAACAGAATTAACAAATAGAAACAAGAAGCTGCTAGTAATTAGAAACAACTATATAGAAGTGCCAGATAGAGAAGAGTACAAGAAGAGCCTAGAAACTCCAAAAGAAATTATAATCCAAAGTGTCAAAGAAACAACAAACTAAAAAGAGTTAGAAATTAAACCAGCAGCAACTCGGTTAGAAGACAGCCTTTGGTCATTAGAAAACAGAATCTGTAACAAGAATTTCATCTTTAAAGTGAAAATTCCATTCTTCAAGGTTCTAGAAGAAACCAAAGAATATCGAGTCAACTATATAAAGTGGGTTCTTAGAGGTAATGAATACATCAAGACAATTGAAGAGAAATTTCAAAATAGAAATAGCTGAGTAGTTGTCAATTTTGACTGTGAATACAGCAAAAGGACATTAAGTAAGCACATTAAAGAAAAAGAGAGAGACTAGTGCAATCTTATTCCAAAAAAGATGAAAATTGCAGAGAGAAAACCCAACATACACTATAAAGAAAATAAAGAAGTAACAAAACCAAAATACAAAGAAAGATATCGAACAGCCTTAAGTTTATAAAAAGAGGAATTCAACTTACACTTTAAGGAAAAAATAGAAAAACCTAGTTTAAGCAAAAAGAAAAAAGAGAAGATGGAAATTACAAGATATTTGACAATTTGAAACTTACTAGTAAATGTCAAATATGAAGAAATAAAATATATATATAGAAGCCTTGGCAATATACATATAGTAAAAGTTAAAAGATCGAAATTCAAGGCATTGGCAGTAATCGAAGCTACAAGCTGCAATGATAAATACACCCCATGGTCTTTACTATTAGATAATAACAAGTTAGTTTGAGTAACTCAAGAAGAAGAGAATTATAAACAAAGAAATAGACAAAGTCTATATACAGCTAAATTATTAGAGCTTTCTAAAGAAGCTTTAGAGGTGTTGCTTCTATGAAGTTTAAAAAGTAAAGGAGCAAAATCAGCATATATTTCTACAAACAGGAATGGTAATTCCAGAAGATTTGCAATAATTACATTTGCAAGTTAAGAAGAATTAGAAGCAGTGCAGTCTAAACCAATAAAGTATAACAACTATACAGTTTTTTGAGAAGACTATAGAGGTAAAAGAAAAATAAGAGAGGAAATAAAAATAACTAACAGAAATTACATTTGCAAGTCAAGAAGAATTAGAAGCAGTGCAGTCTAAACCGATAAAGTACAACAACTATACAGTTTTTTGGGAAGACTATAGAGGTAAAAGAAAAATAAAAAAGGAAATAAGAATAACTAACAGAAATTACAATGAAGAGGAAAAAGAAAACAATATGCAAAAAAGAGAATACATAGATGAAGAAAGAAGAAAAAGAATAAGAAATCAAAAGGAGAAAAACAAAAGTGTACAAAAAGATGCTATAGAAACATCTACAGAAAGGTTATTGTTAAGAATACTCAGCAGA
>CAJVQA010012580.1:0-10027 GCA_910591915.1 Cetraspora pellucida
ATAAACATTTTTACTTAATGTACAAAATCAAGTTGTCATAATAAACTTTTGAGCTATTAACATTTCTTTTTTGTGCAACATGTTCGTATATTGTCTACACATTTGTCCACACGTCTGTCCACACCTGTCCATTGACAACACTGTGTATAGGAATTGGTGCCGTTATTCGTTTAACCGCCTATAACCGTTTATTTATATTATACAGTTATATGAGTAAAGAATGTTATATCATTATAAACGTTTAAAAATCGTTAGATTATTCATTTGACTGCCTTTTTAAATTTTATACGATTAATTGTTTAATGATAGTGTACAGTAGATATCTATATGCTAAAGATTATTAATCAGATATTAATCACAGGACAAATGTGTATTGTGCTAGCAATACACATGGTTCCGACTCAAAGTTTTATTAAGCACAAGTTGTTTATCGTTATGTAATACAATGGATTGGTAAAATGATTAGTAAATGGCTAAATGACTAAGTGATTAAACCTTTAAATGATTATTTAATCAATATGCGGTTAAACGGTTAAACGATTAATAAACGGTTAACCGATTATTACTCGTGTAACCTGTAGTTAAGTGGCGCTAGTATAATTTTTTTCACGGTTCCAAACCCTAATTGGCAATATATTTATTTGTATAAATTAAATCTGACTAGATTATTTAATTATAGTTTTATTATTTTTACATTGTTGGTAATATATACTAATAAAGTTTTGCAAAATTGTAATCAAACCTATTTAATCAATGATTTATTCTTCGAAATTGTATGTATCATACAACTTTACCTAATTCTGCATTATATTAGCTACTTGAGTCATATGCAGAGTTGGTATTGAACAATTTTCAAATAAATTCAACCGGATTTTTGGACCATTAGACATATTAGACAATGTCCAATAAATTATCAAATTAATTAAACATATGTCCAATTTTCCAGTAATTTTGTTGAATAAACTTCAGTAATATATATAAAAAGTAAATTTTTTTGCTTTTCTAATGCCTTACGATCTAGAAGCTAGGTTTTAATTATTTTGGTTTTTAATTTAAACTTGGATCGCAACTCTGATCATGATTCCTATTACGATTACAAAGATAACTCTAATAGTGACATTAAATTATATAACAATTAATTATAGTTTTGCTATAAGGTTTTTTTCATTTATATTAATATATTGCTTCGCAACATTCATTTGCTGGTTGAACCGAATTATTATTATTTGGTTAAACTATTTGGACGAATTGAACATTCTCTATAAAAACAAAATATTTAGTTTTTGTTTAATTTTTGTTTAATTAATATATATATTAAAAAATTATTGTGTCAAAATTTTTACACAAAATATATATAATTATTATACAAATATAAATCAAAAAGCAAATTTGAATATTTTTTATAGTGATTGTTCAAATAGTCCAAATATCCAATATTATAACATGTCATTTCTGACCATATGGGGTGTGATCTATATATTAAAAATAGCCTATTTTTACAAATTTTCAATTTTTTTTTATTTGATTTTTGAATAGATATTATATTCAATAAAAAAGCTTGCACTAAGTTACAAAAGCTAATTATATAATAAAAAGATTCACAAGATGAACTTTAAATTAGAACTACCTACACATCATGTAACAGGTTATTTTAACCAGTTCAAAGTAACTCATACAGGGGGATCCCCAAAATTACGGGTCGGAATACTTCGGAATCATGATCGGCAGGGCCGGAATTAACTAATTTTGCCCAAGATCACTAAAAGTTTTACTAATGAAACCATAGCTCACTCATTAAGTAAAGCTGCCCAGCTGATAATTTTGGCCCCAAAATGGTTAACTTGTATTACTAAATGCTAAATAAATGCCGGGCTAAATCCGAAGTATTCCAACCCGGAATTTTGGGGATCCCCCTGTATGAGTTAGTTCAAAGTAGAATTATAAACTTGAAAATTTAATAAAAAGATTTTTATATATTATTTTAAAAATTATTGAAATAAAAAAAAAAAATTACAATATAAACATATTTTAACTTATTTATTAGCTTAATTAACTTGTTCGACTTCTAATACAAATACACGAATTTTTTACTCACTTCTTAATACACGAGTGTATTAGTATTAGGAGGAGGCCGAACAAATTACACGAAAATCGGTCAAATATGTCGGATAACTGCGTTAGTCGACAATTCTGATTTCATCACGGCGAATACCGCGTTATGACGGCAATGTCATAAGCACAGTATTCTAGTGAATGACTAATAACAAGTACGTAAGTACATACGAAAAATCACGTGAAAAGGTTGGAGCAAAAATTCAATTTGATAGAAATAGATCTACAGTGCCTCTAAATCTGAGTTACGTTCTTGACGCATAAAATTTGAACTTTTTCGATGCCCACCCAATTAAATCCTGTGAATTTTTCTATTTTAATTTTAGAGAATTGTACGTAGAATAAAATAAAATAAAAATTTATCAATTTATCAAATTTAGTTGGGCGTTGCCGAGATATCTTCAATTAAAATTTTTTGGAAACATTTAAAGGGTCAGGTACATTCATATAATGATCTACATGCTGCATAAATTGTATTATTGATATCTATATAACCCACTAACCCTAACTGAATCAAAAAAGTGGTACCTGGCTTTAACGTTCCCCCATTTAAAGTGCATATGGGCGCTATTCAAGAAAAGGGTGAGATCTACATTTAAAAATTTCGAGAAAATCACGTTTTTGTAGGTCATACCCATTATCCAAACTTAATTAAAATTATACGTACTTTATTTAATGATCCAATAAAAAAAACTCCGAATTTGGTTAAATTATTGCCAATTTATCTTCGCTCAAAGGTTTGAAAATCTCAAAACGTCTATAACGGTTGCAACAAAATTTTTGTAAAACTTTGAGCAAAAGATATCTCGGCAACCACCTCACTAAATTTGACGATTTTTTTTTACATGTCTGTAGGATCAAAATAAGTCGTTGAGATATCTTGGTCTTGAAAAAAAATCAAAATTTTATGCGTCAAGAACGTAACTCTGCATGTACCCTCTATAATAAATGTACCCTCTATAATAAATAAATGTACCCTCTATAATAAATAAATGTACCCTCTATAATAAATGTACCCTCTATAATAAAATGTACCCTCTATAATAAATGCACCCTCTATAATAAATGCGCGCACTATGTATACCCTCTCTAAATGCACACCACTAATATTAAATCCCAAGCATAGAAAGCACTTAATAAGATGTCCTCCATAAATGCACACCCTCTCTAAATGCACATTTACGAAAATTTTGCCTATCGCTATTGTTCTAGGGGGGGTGCATTTACAGAAAATGTAACCAAGATCTGTCAATCATTGACATCATAGACGTAACCTATTACAGATTTTCAAATCATGCCATTTTGGATCAGGCAAAAATCGCTTTAATCTTCAACTATAAATTCCCATGATGTATCATTCAAAGGTACTTTCTAACTTACTTCAAAATGGTTCTCAAATACGGCTACGCTATAGGTGTGTATTATAGAATCACGAATAATGACTTTTTTTTTAAAACAGTAGTTACTAATTATTTAATACACTTTTTTCTTTTAGGTGAACAGGTCGGTAATTTGACTATGACTGCTGGAAAGATTATCACCCCCACAAAATTACCGGAGGTGATCAGTTTGTCAGTTGTAAACTCTTCCAGGTTCATAATTCTTGGAACTAAGCCAGGTAGAATTTCTTCATGGTCTTATGAAACCCGATGAATAACATGAATCTTACATTAATTTTTATTTTATTTTTCTTTTTTACAAGAAATTCTTGAATGGCTTTGCACTTATTCTCACATTAAACTTGAGGTGACCTTGTTTGATGATGTAACAGAAGCACCTCACGTTCGTGTTCCGGATGTAGTTATTGATCTCTTACCAACATTCAACGAATTTGGTTACGCCAAACATAGTTCTCTTCTTGATTATATCATTCCAACACATCATCCTAATCCAAGTGAAGAACCAGTACGCCTTGAGTTTCGTCCTGCAGATCCCAAAACTGATGAAAATATTGATCCATATTTCCGTATTATTGTGGAAAGAGGTTCAGCATTTGGTGAAATCTTTAATGAAATTAAGGATAAATGGGATTCGGTTGTTTATCCTAATGTGTGGGATGATTTGAAAAATCTTGCGACCCTGTCCCATCAATATCTAGAAAATCATGATCGTGAAAATTCATCTGCTTCCTATAGTAATCAACTTAAAAGTGTGGTAGTGGATCAGAAATGAAAGATCCAAAGTTGGGATGTAATGTATCATAATTCATATAAAATTTATATAGATGTGTAAAAACTGCTTTTTGAAATTCTCAATAATGTGTAATTAATATGAAATTATTTGAGCTTTGATTGTGCATTATGTATGGAATTTAACGATTGTTTGTACTTTTTTTTTCGATCAAATTTTCAAAAATATGTTACAGCGGCACATCCAAAAAAAATTTATTCAATTACTCTATTTTTAAATTCATCTGTTTTTACGGTTGGTATTAACAAATAGTTTAACGCTAATAATTATAACACTGTAAATAAACATCTGTTTTTTTTTTTTTTTATATATATATATATAGACAAAATATTTTGTTTGTATCAATCAAAGAAATAAAAAAAAGATTATATAAAAAAAAACAAAAAAGAAAATGTTGCAAATCGAATAATATAATGCTGAATTGAAAGTTTACACTGCACATGAACGACATTGCGTGAACTATTTTTTTTTTTTTTTTTGGGATCTCAATATATAATATTATAAACTAGGTGTCAAATAATACAGGTGTAAAGTGAAATGTAATAGAGTTGGCGCATAATTTCATAAAAACTAATTGGTATGTTATATAATTCATCCCCCATGCTAGCCTTAACTTTATTTTTAATTAAAAAAAAATTATATGTTCTACACGCACCGCACGATGTAGTAATAAATTATTCTCGTATAAATTAGGATGCAAAATCGTCACCCGAGAAAATGTGTATTTTTGATTTGTTACATTTTTCGTAACAGGTAACAACGTATATATCTGATATTAGACTTTTAATTAATTTTATTTATCGTTATGCTATCTACGATCACGCAATTCATGCAACGCAATCACGTTACATAACCCGATACCCGGCGCTATGAATTACTGGGGTTAAATACACTCAGTGTATTACATATTAGCAAAGCAAGAAAATAAAGAAAATAAAGAAAATAAAGAAAATAATAATGAAGGCTTATACAAAAGAAAATTTTTAGTAAAATTTTCGCAATAAATAGTCGTATGATAGCCTCCGAAAGTTTGTAACTTTTTTCTAAATCCAGATTAGCGGGATTGAACATTTAGATAAACTAGTATGAAAAAAAAATGTGTTTATTTTCACAATACAATAATAATGTGTTAAATTTTATGTTTCTGCGTAATAGTAACAGATTTTTAGAGATTACATATTCAACCGTTTTGACCCGAGTTGTAAATTTTTGACCCGGTTGAACCGTTTTGACACGGGTGACCCGGTTTACTATATCCCGGTTCTAAACTTTAGTAATGATATTGCTGGGTTTATTTAGCTCGTAATATCTACCTGATATTCCCATCGTTCTTCAAGCAATCCTTTAGCGGTATCATCTAATAATACCTCTCTACGATTCAAAACATAAACTGTTTTATTCAAGACTTGTTCTTTCAATTCACTAATTTTCTCTGGTTCAATGGGTTTTTCCAATAATTCTGAAAGTTGTTCAACGGCCATTTCAAGGTCACGTTGATTGTCCTCAAACATTTCTGTATGATTGTTACGAGCGAGATAAAATGCAAATGCGTATGTCCATTTAAGCGTCATACGACATTGCACAAGAGTGTCAACTGCTTTTCTAAGGAATTGAACTTCAATCCAAGATAAATCAGATGTTTGTTGCATTTCTTCCATCTTCTTTTCAGTCTTATTATAAAGTTCTCGATCAAGCTTTGCGGATTGTTCATGGTTTGCAAATCTATTATAATACTAAATTAAAATTCATGTATTGATAATTAAGTATTAGTATAATAAATTTTTTTTTAATTCATTCATTATGTTTTTAATTGATAATAAAACATACGTGAAGATATCTTTCCAAGGATGCACGAGATTTGGCTTGCTGATCTCTAGCATCCTGACTACTCCTTTCATCATAACGATTACAATTATACCAACTGGTACCATGTTCTGACCATGGTCCCATGCAGACCCAGCAAAATTCGTACTTACATTTGCGACAGGTCATATGGTTACATCCTCCATTTTTTTCAATGGTAGAATGACATTTCCCACATTCTTTTGTGTGCGCAGAGATCCAATTAGCCGTCTCTGAGTCATCCTCACATTTTTTAATCCATCTCTTAACAAGTGTACAAATCGATGGTTGATGATCAGGTAAGCTGCAACCAAAGCAGAATCGGTGACTACATGAACATTCAACTGTTGGTACAATACTTGTAAGAGAAGCTTGTGGTACATGGCATTCGATTGCATATTCACAGCTAGGAGCAGGGCACCATCTTAAAGATTCGTTATCATCTACGTATGTTCGATTTAGTAGTCTACGATACCTATAAATTTTTTATTTTTTATTTTATTCAAATGAGTACTTGTAAAAAAAAAATTAATAATAAATTTATTTTTAAAATATTTTCACCTTTCGTGTATTTCATTGTTGACTGCTAATTCAACAGTTTTTTCGTCCACGATAACATTACATCCGCTGGCCATACACGATATCCTACGACTTTCTCCTTCCTCCTTGATCTTTTGTGTCAAGTAATGTTCGTAACAACCTCGACAAAACCGATGTCCACATGACAGAGCCAAAGTTTCTATATCATCTTCATCACAGCAAATCTCACATACAAAACCTGGAACCTTTACGAATTTTGGAATCTTAGAATCATCAGTTATGACTCCTGCTTTATGTAGGACATCTTTTGGATCATCCATATATCTCTCAATGAGTCTTTCTTTATTCCAACAAAAATGTCGAAGTAATGTCGCAGCATGTTGCTTTTGGATACCAAGAATATTAGACACATGAGTAACTTCTTCGTCTTGGTTCCTGACAATTCCTTCAACAGAGTGAACTTTGAATTCCACTTCGTAACTCTTTTTACGATCTTTTTCGGCAACCACGTCCGTAAAATTGAAATCGGCGTCGTCTTCTTCAGCAATGACTTCCTCATCGTTGTCAATGTCTAATTCACCGTCTTCGTCTTTATTGTTGGAAGGTTTAAATTTTGTAAGTGTGATTATAAAAAATAACCATTAATTGGCTCGTGTATAAGACTGATCCATTGTGTAGCAAGGTAGACTGTACAAACGCTTCAAGATCAAAAACAAAGGTTCAAACTCTACTGCTAATATTTTATTAACTAAGTCGACTTACCCGAGTCTGGACAAGAATCCTCATACATGAGTTCATCGTCAGACTGGACCGACATGGTTTCAATCTTGCGTTTTTTATGCTTTGGGGACGACGTCTTGCCTATCAAAGTTTAATAACACCACAAAATTTTGTATAACTGAATTTCCTACAGGTTAGTGCGAGAAGGCCTTTATTTTGTTCGTCAAAAGATTAAGACGTACAACTATGCACAAGATAGAGGTAGCCCGCGGAAAACTGTCTTTTTTCTTGAAAGCTTCAACCCTTTTACCTCGGGATGCATGTTCCGTCATATGATGGCCTTCTTATATAGTTAAATGTGATTGGTGGATCTAAAGTCGCATATAATTTGTAAGATGGGAATCATATGGTGCATATGGTGCCAATTTTAGGACAACATAAGACATCCATTATTCATAAAAGTGTAAAATTAAGGGGTCGTTTAAAGCCAGGCACCTTGAAAAGTATTAGGATCAATTTTTAGGTTAGAAGATGAAAAGTGTTTATAGGTAAAGTCATTTTCTGATACTTTTAATTAATGCTCTTTAGACACTCTTTTCGTTGGTGTTTTGGCCGGACTTAATCAAGTTATCCAAAATTTTGTGATTCTATTGGTTAAAGTCACCGGATAAATAACAAAAACTTTTAAGCCATATCGATATCGATAGTGCAAGGTGATGTAATATGATTAGAAACCATCCGATGAAACATCGAGTCGGAAGTCTCCGGCATTTTACAATAGGTTTTGGCAAAATTGTTGATAACAGGTAAAGATTTTGCTTAAAAGTGTACGTACGTATAAATAATTAGTAATTTTACCCAAACCTGTTTATGAATTATGACATTACTACATGATTATATTACTTGGTTTGACCTTTTTGATGATCTTGTTTTAAAACTTTGATTAATATTTGTGTATGCTAATATGTATATTTAAATTTAAATTTCTGATTTAACATATTTTAGTTGTTTTAATAAATTTTCAAAAACAGTTTGTTATATTAGTTAAAAGTATATTTGAACTTAAAAGTCGTACTAAACTAGCTTAGAAGATTATAAGTAAATGGTTTTAAATTTTTTTTTTTTTAACTTTTGGCAATCTTGCTATCAACCTTATTATTTTTTTTAAAAATATTAACAGTAAGGTTATGCTTTTAATTTTATTAAAATTCAAGTGGTTTTTACAAAAAAAAACTTGCTTTTAAATTACATATAAAAAATAAAGACTTAGACATATAATCTGTAATCTAAACCTACAAGAATGACTAAGGTTTATCTAGATTTAAGTATAAGTAATAATATAAAAGAAAGAAGTATAATATTTAATTTATTAAATAGTCTAAAGGTTAATTTTAGTAATAATATTTGAAATTAAAATAAAGAGCAAAGTTAAACTAAAAGAAAAGTTATAAGTTATTAAATGATATAATTTAAAATTATATAAATATAAAATATAATAGAAAATTCATATTTGTTTATATATTTGTTGGTTTAAATAAAGAAAAAGTTTGATAAAAAGGGAAATAACAATATAGTAAGAAATAAAAGAGTTGTAAATAATAAAAATAAGATTAATAGAAACTAAACTAGATAGAGTAAAAATAAAAAAAAAGATATATATAAAAAGTTATATAATTTAAAATTGTTAAATATAAACTTAATAAATAGTTTAAATAGAATATTAAATAAAAATTAAGTAATAAATAGAATATAAATAAGGTTATAAGAGTTATTAATTAAAAATATTAAAAAAATAATATTTAGTAATTATAAACAAGTTTGTTACAAGGTTATTAAATAGATTATTTTAATATATAATAATTTTATAAAAAATATACTAAATATTATAGAAATTAATAATATTAATAAGTGTTTACTAAATAAAGAAATATAAAGTATAAGTATGAGAGAGAATAGATACTAATTAATAAATGTTATGATATTTAGAGATTACTAATTGTAAGTTAATAAATATATAAACAGTACAGTATATATAAGCAATAATAATTACTGAAAAAATAGCAAAAATTTTAGCTTTAAAATAGTATAACCAATGTTTAACTTGTACTTAAAATAAGTAAGTAGTTATAAAATTGTTAACTTAAATTTATTTATATTTATAAAGCTTTAGAAAATACCAAGTTTAATAATACAAAACTATTAGTATAAAATAGAATAGATAATAAATTATAGTTAAAATTAGTAATAATATAAAAACTATCAGAAAGTTAATAAAATTAAAAGATTTAAACTAGTTATGTTAAGTTAATTATTAGTAAAAAAGAAGATAAAATATATAAGAAATATTGAAAAATAACTGAATATATAATATTAAAAAAATTGATATAAAAATAATTAAAAGTTTTGTTAAAATTGATATAACAAAGTAGTTTAGTAACCAGATTAGTAAAGATAAAGATAATATATTTGTTAACAATTGTATTAAAATTAAAATAGCATTTAGTATATAATATAACAGTAGAAAAAGTAAATTTTTTTTTTTTTTGATCTTTGGCAGCCTTGCCAATCACCTTTATTAAGAGTCTTATATACATGCTTTGTACAAAGTT
The DNA here is from genome assembly GCA_910591915.1 of Cetraspora pellucida. Taxonomy (NCBI): domain Eukaryota; kingdom Fungi; phylum Glomeromycota; class Glomeromycetes; order Diversisporales; family Gigasporaceae; genus Cetraspora; species Cetraspora pellucida. The sequence goes on from CAJVQA010012580.1 coordinate 10,014, forward strand.
AGCTTAAATTCTGG
>CAJVQA010012581.1:0-10027 GCA_910591915.1 Cetraspora pellucida
TACATATAAACATTGTCCCAACTATCTCTATACAAACTCCACTTGCCTTTGCACAATTCCTACTACCCTAAGTACAGTATCAAGAGATGTCACTCAAACCCCCACTATCCTCATTAGGTAAAAAGATATATAAAGGGTACCTTTTTCTCTTCTCTGGTAATTCTAAGTTCTTACACTTCAACCCAAATATAATGACCTTTTAATGATAAAATGTGATATTCTCCCTATAAGGTAATTCCTACAGGCAAGGTTGTTACTGTATGTTTATTTAATAAAAGTTAATCTATATACTGTTATTATCTCAAACTATTTGCCTACTGCTATATAGTAAAGTGAACTACTACATCTTTACCCCGTATATATTTGCAATAGTCAATCACTGTATTGGGTGATCTTGTTACTTGGTTGTATTGTACCAAGAAGGCTGCAACTCTGTAACAATATTATACTTGATTTTTATTTATAAAGTTTTATGTTTAATTACTAATCTTTTTTTAAATTAAAAAACTAAAGTATTTAGATATTGTCTTTAATCAGATTTGAACTATTAATCTTAGCTATATAAAAAATATAAAAGTTTGATTACTAAATTTTAGAATTTATATTTTATTATTTATTTTATTACCTTTTAATATAGTAAATAAAAATAAAAATCTAAAATTTAAATTTTTAAATTTATTAAAAATCTGTTATGTTTTTTAAATAAGCTTATATATTAAATTAATATTAGAAAGAGGATGGAGATCCTAGTATAGTAATTGAATTGTTATTCTCCAAGTAGCAGATTTAAGGTTTAAATCCAATTTATGCCAAAATTTGGAAATTATATCTGTATTATAATAACTGTTTTCTGTTAATCAGTTGGCCTTATGTAGCTATAATCTAGATATACCAAGTCAGATTCTATTAATATTGAAAGTTCAGAGTATTTATATAAAGTGTAACATTACATGTATATAGAGAAATGTATAACCAATGTTGTATAAGACTTTAATATAAACCTATAATAAGACCACTAGGCATAGAAGACTAAGAAACTGAAGTAACAGAAACTTACTTGAAAATTTCCAAGTAAAAAGATAATACAAATTTTTAACAATGAGGTTAAACTAATAGAAGTCTATGAAACACCTTTATAGAAATAGGCAGATAAATTAGATAACAAGATACTGTATATAAAGAAACATATAACCAACTAGGCTGCTAGAATTATTAGAAAAAAAGAATACTAAAATATACTATATTGGACTATCTAAATTAGAAATCTAGAAAGTCTGTTAGTTTTGAGTTGCAGTTAGTAAAGAATGATAAAGAAGATATTAGAAAGATAAATATCAGAATTTTAAGTAAATTTCATAAGAATAGAAATAGTATAATATAGTAGTTTAAGATTAACTCTGATTACAAATGTTAGGTAACTCTAATATGTTATATAAAACTAGATTAGCTGTATGTAGGATATAGAAGGCTCTAGTAATAATGTTTCTGAGAATATATTGCATAAAATAAGGTTATAAGATCCTAAGTATATAGATAAGCATCTAGATCTTTTAAGTGACTTATGTAACAGAGATAATCTAGTGATACAGTAAAAGTTGCAGTACAAAGAATTTAAATCGTCAATGCTCCTAGTTGGGTTGCAGATATGATAGCTAGTGTAGAAACATTAGTGAACTACTTAATTAGACATTAAAAATGTATGTATGACTAATTGTACTCTCTAATATAAGAAGACTTTTTTAAAGTTTTGATTATAAGTTCCTATATTCTAACTACTGAATAAAAAACCCAAACCCTAAAAAAGACTAGTTTAATTAAAAAAAAAATTAATAATTATTATTTTTTTTAAAAAAAAAATAAGGTCATGTCTTAATTTCTTTATTGATTATTAATATCTAAATGCATTTTTATCTATAGTACATATTGTTTAATCTCTAAAAGCTAAGGCTTAGGTTACTTTACTTATGATCCAAACTTTGCTAAAAAGGGTAAAAATCCCTATTTAGTCTATGATTATATTGATATAATTTGATAAGATATTGTAATTTATAAACATTTTTCTTTATATTTCAAATTTAATTTTTATTTTTGATTTAGTTAATCTTGTATTGTGAATATCTATTATTATTGTTGAGACTGTTAGTATATCTTTATTATTATCTTTTGTTTATAAAGAATTTGGTTTTGATAGACTGTTGTATTGTTTCTTGCATCATGTTATACATATTTTTTTATTATTTTTTGCAAGATTTTGTGTATTAAGTAAATTAATAGACTGTGTTTTGGTTTTAATACTTTTGCTATTTTGTTAATCAGTTTTGTACTGTTTTGGAAAAACATTCTCAATGTGACTCTTATTAGTTGTATTTATAAATTAGTTAGACAGATACTTTGAGTTATTAAAATTATAACTTGGTGTTTAGTTTTGACATCTGTAATTTCATATTTGATTAAAGTTTTGTTGACTGTTTTTGATATTATTTTTCATAAACTCATGTTATTGTTATTGCAGGTTATCAAATGGTAGTTGCTTTTTGTTGTTGCTTGGCATCTTATACATATTGGGTTAGAGTACTTTTTATTATTATGTTTGTATAATACTTCTAATGTTAACAACTCTTCTAATAGTAATTTTAGTTTAAATGCTTTTAGTTGTGAGTATTTTGGGTTTGTTTGTCTTGTGTTAGTAAACATTAATAATTTATATAATTGTAAAAAGATTTCCAATCTATGTCTTTGCAAATAATGTTTCATATTTGAGCTTATGCTTGTAATTGCCAGTGTGTTATATGTTGTGTGTTCTGTGTATAATAGATAAATTTTCTAATATTATGTTCAATGGATGTATTTTTGCCACATAAGATATAGGATTTTCTTCAAGTTGCATAAACATTTTCCTTTTAATAGTATTTCTGAAATCAGTGACAGGTTAATCAATTATATGGCTAACTCTATCACGGTGGCATAAAAATTAACTCCAATTATATATATGACAAAGCATTATGTCATTACAGCATAAAATTATTACTAATCAAAAAAAGAATTTTTTTTAAATATTTCCTTTTCCAAAATCAGTAATAAAATTTTAACACTATAGTCAACTAAATATAATTGAAAATGCATAGTCAACCTTAATTTTTTTTCTTTATCCCAATTCGTAGAAGTTCGTTTAACGTCAGCACAAATTTTTCTATTTGAATTTGAAATATACAAAAGATATGGAAGGCAAACCTACAACGAAGATACAAAAATTTTCTCAGAACGATGATTTGTGTTAAGAGTAGCACACGAATCAGAGTTCAGGTAAGGCGGAAGATTTCTGCTTTCACAAAGAAAATGAAAATACAGATCTCAAACTTATTCCAGCCCGAAAAAAAAGTTCATAAATTAAGTTTAAATATATCCAATAATCAGCCAAACTGATGTATAAATGTAATGGTTAAAAAAAATCTAGGTCAAGTAATTTGCTAAACTGCGTGAAAAAAACTTTAAAAACTTTGTAACATTATATACAAATCATCAACAATTATCAGAACTTCACTTTTATATAAATAGCTCCTGAGTAACTTACAATGCTCTATGAGTATTGGATAAGTGACGGTCCTAAATAGTACATCACGTTATCAGCTAACCTGTCGGCTGATCAACAAGGATTCCGATTGGCTAAAATTAATGGTTTTGATTATCGTAGTAACTTTGTAGTCAATACTGACATCTCAAACCACGAATTAAAATTGATCAAATCTGGTTGAATTTGTTATCGTTAGTGCTATTTCAGATGCTAGAAATAGCTGGACACTCTAGTATCTGTGATGGAAATAAAAATAATACTGTTCTAACTTTAGTTGGGAAATGATACCACCTCTCTACATAATTTTCATCACACTTATCGTTATATTAAAAACCGGTTTGATGGCTTTACATTTGTTGCAATAATATTACATCATTTCTATATCTGACACATAAATGATATAATTACATAAATTGATATATAAATGACAAATGATATTAATGATCGATCTTTCTTTCTTCGCGTCGCATTTGAATGCAAATTAGCAATGACCACTGACGTTTCAACCTACCGTTTTGTAAGTATTAATAATATGACTATATTTTATTTGTATGATATATACAAACTGCTTGTTAACACAGCCAGAACTTCCTCTAACTACATGCAAAAATTTACGCCATTTAGAATCATACCATGATCCGAGTCAAGGATCCGGAAGCATCACTTAAATTCTACCAAGAAGTTTTAGGAATGAAGTAGGAGTTTTTATTCAATTCAAACAAGCTGTTTGATTTATGATTCTTTTTTTATTGACCTCTTTTTCGCTACGAAAATCAAGACTTATCAATAAAATCGATTTTGCCGAATCTGAATTTACACTTTACTTTCTTGCATACTGTCATGAACCGATACCAGAATCTCATGGAGAAAAAAACAGATACATTTTTTCCAGAGAAGCCGTTTTAGAATTAACACAGTATGATCAACTCTTGTTTGAGTTTAATTAAACGTTAATTACCAAAATTTCTTTTAAAAACAACCAAATTTCCACTCTTCAAAATAGCAATTGGAATACAGAAAAGGATCCTAATTTTCATTATCATAATGGTAATAAAGAACCCCGTGGATTTGGTCATATTGCAATTAGTGTTGACAACATTGAGGCTGCTTGTGCAAGGTTTGAAGAATTAGGTGTAAAGTTCATCAAAAAGTTAAAGGATGGTAAATATTATAAATTACAACACGTATTTTCAAGATTCATCACCTGAATATTAAACTTATATCATCTGAATTTAAACAGGTAAGATGAATAATATCGCTTTTATTAGTGATCCAGATGGATATTGGGTCGAAGTTGTTTCATATGGCTTAGATGCGACTTGTTCTTCTAAACATTAACAACGCATTGTAATATGATGTTCTCAGTTTTATTTTTATCAAGTATAACTTAATATAAATTTGATTTGAAAGAAAAGTTGACGGAATTTCTTGGTTTTGAAATGGGTTCAGTACTAACGCGCTTGATCTGGAGTTTATCATACGCACAGTATTTAATATATACTTACGAGTAAAATGGTTATATTCATCGATTTAAAGTTTTTGTGATTTGTTACGATTTTAAGGCCTATATATATATATATATAAACTTTTCAAATGAATATTCCTTAGAAACACCATAAATCGCAAAATTGCTACCCAAAATAAATACAATCATCTGGATAACTTTAATAATGCTCGATGTGGGAACTTTAACCCTAAACTACAAGTTAGGTTAGAGACATAAACCCTAAACTATACCCTAAATTTCTAACCACACTAACTCTATATAAATATTAATGAAAGGTTGGGACCAATAATAAGCCTTTTAAGGGACTTTAAATTTCATATCGATATCGATATAGTGATTTAAAAAATTTCGCTGACCAATCAAATTTCGAGATCAGGTGTAATGTGAAAAAAGTTCAACGACGCAGCGGGTCACCACCACGATTTTGATTGGCTATAAAATATGAAGATGCTGGGGTTAATTCTACAAACCTGTAGAATTAAAATTTTCAAGTTTATCCCAGTTATCAAGAAATATTCACTTAAAAATACAGAATTTTTTTAAAAAAGGCGACGATTGTATCGCTTAAACTTTAACCAACAATAACTGACAGACTAAATTCAATAAAAATGCTTTTATTTTAGTTATATAAACTTGTAAAATCAAAATAAAAAATATTGTCAACGAATTTGATCGGATAGTCAAGAAATCATTTAAATGTTTAAAAATTTTAAACTTGAAGTTATATTTGTAAAAGTTTCTCAATAGCAATAGATCAAATTCAATAAAATTTTTTATTTAATTTTATTGACCCGTAAAATTAAAATAAAAATCAGTTTCACCAACTTTTGCCTGGCAGTTATTAAGGATTTTCTGTTTTAAAGTTTAAAATATATGATCGCAGTCTTTAATATTCGCCTCTTTAAAATTTTAAGTGAACGTCTCTCGATAACTGTTAGGATAAATTTTTTTTTTTTTTTCTAATCTTACAAATTTGTAGAACTTAAATAAAAATTCTTATTAAATTTACTTTGCCATTTATCAAGAAACCTTCAATCGAAAAGTTTTAAAATAATAAATTTTTTAAAACGGATAAGGATATAGTATAGCCAATCAAAATTATAGATCTGCACTGGGGTAGTTATGTTCTTACAGGAGGGTCATTAATGTTACACATATATTAAAACTGGTGAGGAATTATATCACATAGACTATAGAGCATAATTATATAACATTAACGGTCCATGTTCTGGATCCGAATCCGATCTTTTAAATTGTTTATCTACACTTCCGACCATTTTGACCAATCAGAATAAATGCCTGTGCTCAACTTTACCATACGGATTGGACCGGGGAATCCGGGCATTACCCGAACGGATCTTTGTAAGAATCCGTATCTCAAAAATGATCTGTGCAAAACCATGAAAACATTTCGCTATAAGGTTATTTGAACTTTTTCCACGTTACACCTGATCTCAAAATTTGATTGGCCAGCTAAATTTTTTAGATGGTTGATAATACCAACTAAACCGGCCAGCATTAAGCTAATGCCGGGAACTTGAATTTATCGATTTAAAAGATTTAAATTATCCGAATTATTTACTTACTTCTGACTGTAGTGATGTCTCGACCTACTCCTGTTTTTTTGTATGATAAGTTTATGACACTTAGAAAGTCTTTTGAAGATAAAACAAGTGCTAGTAAAGTTCTTAGAAGAAAGAAAATAGGAAGACTTATTGATACTGGCAGATTATTGTGTAGAAAATGGTATTTATATTCAAAACAATTAGACCCAAGCAAAATTGCTTGCTACAAATTAATAGAAAAAAATCCTGCTAGTAAGTGGATTTTATTTGATTAACAAATTCTATTTATTATTATTTATCATATTCATATTATTAATATTTATTATTAGAGGAAATAGCAAAGTTAATTTTATCTGAACAAAAAAAAATTATTCACGTTTATGACGATCAATATCAATTTCTATATTCTACCGAAAGTATCCATGAAGCAGCAACACGTTTGGCTCTCTGTCCTACCCTGATTAAATTTCATTTAAAGAAGACTAAACCTTTGATGGTTAAAAGTTTGGATAGAATTTATTACATTGTCACTAATATTGTAAAAATTAAGAGAATGAATACAAAAAAAAGAGTAAAGTATCTTAAAGATGCGAACATTATGTCTCCTTCAGATGTTGATGTTCCTACAGATGTTGAGAATAAGGAAACTTCTGATGATTCTGAAAATTTATCGTTACCGGAACCAGTATGTTATATTAATATTATAAAAAAATGAAACCCGCGATTTTTATTGAATTAGGATTAGATACTATTTAGGCAGTGATAAGCATAGCCACCTTTGATGCGGGTTCACCCTGCAGGGACCCATAAAAGTCTGAGTTTTATAAAATAAGTTTTTGGGTCCCTGCTCCCTGTCTGTCGTTTTGTCTTTTATTTGAAGTAACTTTGATATTAATTAAAAAAAAACTTGCATTAACAAATATAGGAATTCTTTGATTCTATTCGTCGTTTTGCCAGTGATCATTATACGAATTCCTATAAATTACCTGAAATTTTTGGACAAATGGATGAATCTGCCTTATTGACAATGGGTATGTTTATGCTATGAATATTGCGGGTTATATATTCGCATAGTCTGAATACTTTTTTTTATTTTTCTAGGAGTTTTACTACAAGAATATATCGGAAACATATTATCAGATAATTCATGAATCAATTATATTGAAAGAATTGTGAATTTTTTTTTTTGTAAATATTTTTTATAGAATAAATTATCAATATTATTAGAGATAGATATTGGTACGTATTTAGCATAGTGCATAGCATTTTAAACAAAAAAAAGCTTTAGTTAATTTTGTTTTCATAATTTAGCCGTATCAATAAATTACAAACATATTACTTATGAGGTGTTCGACTCAAAATATTTTGTGCCGAATCGGTCTAATTCATTAGCATAATAATTTCCAATTCATGATACGGAATCCATAATAATTTATATTTATCTTTATCCATTATTTTTTTCAAGTCATTATTAGTGTCATAAATATGACTTAATTGTGTTTAGGAAAGTTTCTGGGTATTAAGTTTTTTATTAAGAAAAAAAGTATTATGAAAAGAAAAATTATATTTGGTGCACCCTTCACTAATGTTGTTAGTCGAAATACTCTATTTAGTCAAACATTTAGACAATTTTTGTGTCGAAATATATTTCGACATGGCATTATTTTTTAAATTTGACTAAGGGCGTTCTCAAGCACCTCACTCAATGGATCAAGGTAAATTTCTAATTTAGCCGAAAATAAACAAATCAACGAGAACAAACCATCTTTTTTCTTCAAAAATTTACCATTGATAAAGGTTGCTCAAGCATTATTTAATATACCAAACATAATAAACAAATTTTTAACAAAATTCTCAACAAATTTCAAACTGGTCTAAAAAAATAGAATTTTATTTTTAATGCTTGAAACTTTTAGTAACACAACCTATCTTTTATCATTTAATAAAAACTATAGTGAATATTGTTATTCTTTTTTTCATTCAAATAAATTCAAAAGCTTCTTAGCAAAGAAGGTCCAAAATAAAAGATTTAATTTTTAGTTTTTTATTATTATTTATCAATAATTTTTATTTTTTTTATTTTTTTATATAATTTCTTTTGAAAATATTTTTATATTATTTATATTACTTTTAGCATAATTATTTTATAATTAAAACTTTATTTTGCTTTTAGTGAAACTACATGTCTTGTTTTATTTTTTTATATTAATATTTATATTTTTTCTTTTGATGTTAAGGTGACTTTTTTGGTCTTTTGATTTTTATTAATAATTTTTTGGTAATATGATTTAGTGAACCATTACAGGAAAGCATATAATTGGTTATACATATAATTTTACTATATTACTTATTTAAGAAGTTTGTCTGAAGGTTCCTTGCCAATTGTCTTACCTAACACTTCTGCTTGGGTATTCCACAAGAGTCAAAAAACTTGCAGAAGATAAAAGTTGGTTCTTTTAACACTTTTACTTTTTTTTAAGAAAAATTTTATAAAAGTAGGCAATTCAGTTTATCTTCTTCTAAAAATTGATATATAAAATTCTCAAAACAGTCAGTAGTATTTACTTTTTAAATAGTATTGATGATATGAATTAAAAATAATACAATAATACTGTTATAGATGAAAGTTTTCTTAATTTTTATACTATAATAATAACACAGCATAAGAAATTTCTTACAGGTATATGCAATAGATACAATACAGAGAATCTCTTATAGGTATATGTAATGTTCAAAAAAAAAGTATAACTTTTGTTAGATGTTGTTAAGGAACTATATTTTTTTTTAAGGCAGTTCAGAAAGAGTAATGTAATACTAATAACTTTACTTTGTTTTATTATAAGAAGATAAACCTTGTCTGTAGGAATTACTCTAAAGAAGAAGTATTAATACAGTTTATAGTCAAAAGCTATTTATTAAAGTAATAACAAAAAAGATTATTCTTAGGTTTTTGTTTCTAAAAAATCCCAAAATGTGTTTACAATATTAAAGAAGAGAAAGATGTCTGTTACTTAATTGCATTTAGGAGATTTAGCAAGGTTTATATATCTGTAAGCTAAGTGACTAAGTAGTTAAGTAACTAAGTAACTAAGTATTAAGCAACTAAGTGACTAAACGACTAAGCAATTAAGTGATTACTAAGTAACCAAAAGGTTTTAGTAACTAATAACTAATGATTACTAAGCAACTAATTACTAACTGACTAAGTAACTAGGTGACTAAGCAACTAAGTGATTAAGTAACTAAGTGACTAAGTGATTACTAAGCAATCAGAAAATTCTAGCAATTACTAATAATAATATAATAATTTTTTTTTTTTTTTTTTTTTTTTTTTTCCCTTAAGCAGTCACGGTAGTACTTTATTAAACCATTTGTAGCTACATT
>CAJVQA010012582.1:0-10026 GCA_910591915.1 Cetraspora pellucida
AGTTTTTATAAAGTTTAATATATTAACTATAACATTTTTCTGTAGTTCGGCTTTTTGAAAAGTTTGGTTCGAGTGATTGTCGGAAAGAGTTGATGATATTGCTCTAAGCATTACTACTTCAATGTAACAACATCACTATACAATATACAAATAGACTGTAAAAAGAAAATTTACTTAGACATTGCTGATTTTAAAAAGACATTAAACTATACTATATCAACAATTGCAACTCAAGAACAAATACAAGACACAAACCCAATACTAAAAAGACCTTTATATTTTTTTGAAAACCCTCCAATTAATTTCTGGAAAACGCTAACAGAAGCTAACTTCACTATTAAGACACTAACAATTCACTTGATCTCTAACTGACAAATAGTAAATAACAATTCACAAATAATAGCAAAATGTTATATACAAAATACCAATATCTATTTTGGTTGCTTTACTAACTAATAGCCTTCATACATAAGCATGATGCTTAATTTACTAAACTTTGTCCTTACTACAATTAATTTATATACAGAAGTAAACATCTGTATAGACAATTTTATCTTTACTAATTTTATCAACTTGGTAACTTTAGTTAAGCTTCATAACTATTCTGTATTAGACAAGCAGCAGCATACATACCTTCTCCTAATTCTAAAAGTACTTTCATATAATCAAAAACTCAACATTACTCTGGACTAAAATATAAAAATTAAAGAAATTATAAGCATAATTTTTCTATTAGACCTAGTATTATAATGCTTTTTATACAATTGCTTTATCTCAAGACTTCTTAACAAACCATATAAATACCTTCTAAAAACTACCTTAAAACACATAAATCAAATTACAAACTGACTGTCATGGTTTTATCAACAATGAATTTCAGACTGGCACACATTACAAAACAATATTAATTGGGTTTTTATATTAAAATATATTTCTTATAGAGAAAAACTGCTAGCTTTAAACACTAATCCATCATCTTCAGCAATCAAGAATTTTAAGATCAAACTGCTATCTAAAAAACTTTTAACTTATCTACTACTGCATTGGAGAAATGGCAAAAAATATCCAAACCACTTATGTTCAATATGCTGTAGTGCCTTTAAGAACATTGTTTATTTATTAATTTGCATTCAGAATTATATATAATTTTTAACTTTAATTAGACAAACAGTATACAAAACTTCATGAAAATTGAAAATACTATGTTTGTACTTAGATGCTTTTGTTAAAGCATTTGTTACTATATATATAACCAAGCAGATACCATTAGAACTTATTACTAGAGACATATTAGTACCTTTTGATACAAATAGTCACAAACTCAAATATGCTCTACTAATATATCACAACATTATTACTGTAATATACAAAACAATTTGGCTTGTTTCTAGAAAGTCAAATCATATAATTCAATTTTTTCAACCTTTGCCCCAATACAGACTCTAATATTAAACAAAACTAAACTATTGGCTTTATTTTTTATAGAAAAAAAACCAATTAGATATATAAACAATAGACAATCTTTTTTAACACATCTTCTCAAAGACTAAAGATTTAGTGATTATTCTAGCAAAGAATAGGTTGAGAGTAAAGTAGCTCTTACTTCCATCTCCTCTAATATAGTTTTTTCATATGTATTCATTTTATATATATACAATTGACTATAAATAAAAAAGATAGAAGATAAACCTCTCTTTAAAAAAAAAACATTATTAATTTTAAGGCTATAGTTTTTAATAAATATTTTAGTTTATATAAAGGATGACAATTTTTATTAGTAATACTTTTGCAATTTACTTATAAAAATTTAGACTTGTACAAAATGTAAAAATTTTTTTTAGCTTTAGAAATATATAAAATTTTAAAAAATTTTTAAATATAGTCTTTAAAATTTTAATATATAAAAGTTTATTAATATTTTAAAAAAAGTTTTATAATAAAGTTTATAAAATATGTTTTTAAAAATATATTTTATAAGCAAAATATACCCTATATTATTAATAAATTATTATTTTATTTAAAAATACTAAATATGATTTAATTTTTTAAACAAATTTGCCTGAAATATAGTTTAAGAAATAACTTTTTATTTTTTTTTAATTCTTCTATTATTATATTTAGAATGTATACTAATTGTTTTGTCAAATTTTCTGATAAGCTTGCAAAGTTTAGTTCTTTAAGTATTTTTTTTTAGCAAATATTTTTTTTGTTAAGCCTTTTTGTTATTGACTTTATTACAACTTTTCTAAATATTTCAATTAGTGCTATTAGTCAAATATTGTTCAAACTGTATTTTTATTTTATGTCTTTTGATATTGAATATACTTGTACTATTTTTTCTTTTATAAGTATCTCTTTTGGCTCTAAGTACAAGTTTGTATAGACTTTAAAGACTTCTTGTATTTTTGTTTCTACTTGTTTAATTAGAGTATAGCTTATTTCTAATATTTCTAAAGCTGTTCTTATCTTGAGCTCTTTAATTATTATATCTTATTCTTCTTTTTCAATTTTTTTTTTGATTCTCTTATATTATTCTTTAATATAGCTTATGGTTTATAGATTTCTTTTTAGCTTTCTGATATCTTTTTTAATTTAATATTTTTTCTTTTAAATTGCTTCTTATAATGTTTTATTGTTGTGTCTTTAATTAGTTTTAATTTAATTACCAGTCTAGTTTCTTTTTCTGTTTGTTTAATTACTCTGTTAAGTATTATCTTTTTGTATAATTTGTTCAAAAGACTGGCTACCATTTTTTCATAATCAGTTTTGATCATTTTACATTTTTTGTCTATGTTTTTTTCTATTTGTCTTCTTTGTTTTTGTTTTTATTCTTTTTTTTTTCTTCTAAATAATTTTCTGTTAGCCTTTTATGTTCTCTATCCAAGCTTTAGACTATTGTCTTTGAATTTTTAGTAATTTTGCATTGATTTTCTTGTCTAGTATCTTTAGCTTTCTATTTATTTCACCTTTATCTGTTTTTGCAACTTTTTAACCTTTTTTGTTTTTGCATATTTGACTAGTTTTTGAAACTTTATAACAATTTTTTTTTGTTATTGATCTTTTTGACTATGCCTCTGTTTATTATCATATTGTAAACTTTTTTTTTAGATATATGTTTGTTTGCTGCTGTTATAATTGCCTTTTCTATTACATTCTATATATTATTAACTTTTTGTATTTTCTTTTTCTCTTCTTATTTTTTTTTGTATCTTTTTTAAAGTTTTTTTTATTTCTAATTACTTTTATAACTCTTGTGTATAACTCTTCTATCTTTTTTCTTTTGTCTTATCATAAAGATATATTGTTCTTAATTGGCTTTTTATTCTGATTTCTGTCTTGTTGCTTTTTACTATTATATGTTTTATTTATATTTTTGCTATTACTATCTTGTAATCACTTTCAGTGTTTCTTTTATGCTTTAATTTCTGCTCTTTGTAGATTTGAAGCTAGTCTTTCAGATACTTATATATAGTCAATATTTCCAAATTTGACTATGTATATCTTTGTTTAGTTGGATATATTTTTTTGTATATATTATATAAGTCTTGTCTTTTTATTTAACTGAATATTGACAGTCTTTTGTAGCTTGTAATTTGTAGATTCTGCTTATCTAGAATATTGTTCACTGTATAATTAAAGTTTTCTATAAATATTATTTGTGTTTGTTTACTTTTTTCTATGACAATTTCTACATTTTTTGTGAATGCTTTTTTCTACTTTTTTGTTACTTGGTAGTATGTAAACTCCTATTACTATTAACTCCAATTGCTTGAAGTATAATGTTATTTTATTATATACTCATTTATCTTCTTGACTATGCCTACATGTTTTATTCATTGTTCATTTGTCAAAACTTTGCATTTAAAGCTTTTTTCTTATCTTCTGCTGCACTACTCCAATATCTGTTATATCTTTTTGTTGTCTTGTATACTAAAAATTTCCACTTTCTTTTTGCAAGATTTGTTTCTGTAATCCCTAGTATTGTAATCTTCTTTTCTTTTGCTCAGTTAAATAGATTTTTAAGCTTTCAACCTTTGGTTTTTAATCTATTGATATTATGATATATAATTTTTAACTTTTTTTATCTTTTTTTTACTTTTTTTTTAATTAATTTTATGCTATTTTTATATTAACTAACTTTTCTTTTACTTTTTTGTTTTTCTCTTATTTTTTATAAGGAGTTACTGTTCTTTCTTTAAATACTTATTTTTTTCTTTACAGAAAATTCTCAAGCTCCTTATCTGCTCTTATTAATTCAACTAAGGCGCCTTTAGAAATGATCAAATTAGGCCTTTTATACTCTTTCTTCTGCTATCTTTAATCTTTCTAGTCTTTCTAGTATTTGGTCTAGTATATTTTCTATATTAATTGCTTGTTTCTGTGACTCTTTTGTGTTTTTATTTTCTTTTTTTGATTTTTCTTGTTTTTGAACTACAGCATTAAAGTCTTTCTTGTCTTTTCATTTGTTTTAATAGCTTCTGTTTTTCTATTTATTTCTTTTATCTTTTGATCTTATATTATATTTATTCTTATTTGTGAACTCTTCTATATCTATATGTTCTTTTTCTGAACCAGTGTCTTCTGCTGTTTTCTTTCTTTGTATTTTTTGTATTTTATTGCTACTTCTACAGAGCTTTTTATCTATCTTTCTTGTTTTAACTTTTTAGTATATTGAGACTCTATTATATTAGATTTTTTTGATTATTATATCTAAGTTTGCTTGGTTTTTGAATGATACTACTGTATAGTTTCTTGGTCTTTTTTATTTTTTTGGTAAAATGTATACTGTTATTGCTTTTCTGACTTTGAGTTCTCATAATAGAATTAATTTTGAGATTTCTTTTAGTATCCTTTTTAGACTTGCAGTAAATTGATTTCTTTCTTTTTTTTTCCTTTTTACCTGTTGTTATTCTTGTCAATTTTTTATTTCTTAAGAGAATTTTCCATAAAAATGCTTGTTTTTTTTCTTTTTTTACCTTTATTACTGCTGTTGTTCTGTATGTGCTTCTCTTAATTTTACATGCTACTACTCTGCTTATCTTTTTTATTAAGTATTTACCTTATATTCTGAAATTTGTTTTGGCAAATTCTATACTGTTAATGTTACTGTATTTTTATTTTCTTTATTTGCATCTGCTTTTTTTGATTATATATTTTGTTTTTTGCTCTTCTGTTTTTTTTTGTTCTTTTTTTTTTTTTTTTTTTATTCTTTTGCTCTGGTTCTGCTTTCTTTTTATCTTTGTCTTTCTTTAATTCTTCTGTATCTGAAATTATTTTGAATCAGTCATTATGTTTTTCTTGAATCTTGCTAATTGCTTTTTTTTTGTCATATTTATAATTAAATGTAACTATGATTTAAGCATGTTTTTTTATATAGTTCTTTAGCATATTTAACATATTTGTTAGATATCAGTAATCTGTTAACTAATTTTGTTCTTTCTTCTTGTAAGTTGCCTAATACATTAAATGTTGGTATTTTTACTGCATATGTTTTCTATCACTCAATTTTTATTTACAAGTAATCACATAATTGGTTCTAATAATACTTCTATAAAGTTACCTCTATTTTTTCATCATTTTGCTTTATTAATTTCTTTTTTTCATTTCTTTTATTTTTTTCTGATTTCTAATTGCTATAATTATGTTTTAATAATTTTGTTGTATTATATTTGTTTTTAACACTTTAATTTCTTCTTTTATATAATTATCTACTATTGTTGTATAAGCTACTATACTTGTTGCTTCTGTAGCTACAACTTTTTTGTCTTTTTTTTTTCTATACTTATATTTTGTCATAATTCTTTTTCATTCATCACTATATCTACTGTTTCTAACTTTTGTCTTATTTTTTCTATATATATTTCTAATATGATAATTTTTTCTTTTGGCATTACTTGATCTTTTTTGCTTTTCATACTTTGCACTACTAGTAAGTATTCACTTGTACTATATAATTTAATTCTTCTACCTATTTTTCTACACTTGATAGATCTTTTATATCTACTTTAATTATCACTTTTTATAGTTTTTTTAGCATTACTGTTTCTATTAGATCTGTCTTCTATAGTGCTGCTGCTATTATATTTTTTATATTGAAATAATTGTTTCTATTTGCTAATTCTTGTTCTAACTCTTTGCTATTTATAAGCTTCAATTCTGTTTCTGCCCTTTTACTTACTAATTTTAGAGTTATTAACTCTTTTATTTTTATTTGTGTTTGTTTACAGTCATATGCACTCTGTAATGCTTATATATTTGTCTTATTTATATTTATATATGCTTGTTTGTTTGTCTTTTTATATGCTTATGTGTTCCAAACAGATTTGTAATTTTAGGTCTATACTGTTTTTCCAAATTTTTATTTTTTAATGTTCATTTATTAAGTTTATTGCTTTTCTACTTACTGTTTGACTTTCTTTCTTTTATTAATACATTTGTTGAGTCTATTTTAAAAGCTTTTTCTGTTTTATTAAGCCTTTGGATGCTATTTTGATACTAGTTTTCTTATAAACTTCAGTTTTGTTTTTGCAAATTTTTTGTTTTAGTGATTGACAAAAAGAGTTGTAAATAAGTAAATGTTCATTAAGAGAAATGAATTTAGAGAGATCTATCTGTATATTATAACTATAGAACTTTATGTAATTACTAAATGTTCAACTTAATAATAATAAAACAAACTAACAAAACAAACTTTTTTTTTAAGAATAAATAAAATGTTTTACTAAGTTATATATATAATGTTTTAAAAGAATTTTTAACATGTAATAATGAAGTTAGTATTAATTTTACAAGTATAATTTTATTGGCTAATTGTTATATATTTGTGCATATAACCAATTATAAAGCAATATTTAATTTCATTTAATTTACTAATTATGAAAAAGTCAGATTCATCAAATTTAGATCAGCATTTAGCAATACATGTTAATTATTTTAGGCTAAAATTATTAGCTAAACAATGTGTAAATTATAACTTTATTAGTAAAACTCTTAGTAATCTTGGGCAAAATTAGTTAATTACAATCTGCTGATTATAATTCTAAGGTATTTTGACTTGAAATTTTGATACTTTTTTAGCATGATGAACAAATTAATATTCAGTAATTATCTATAGTAGCTTAGCCAATTTAATAAAAAATTTTTAATTTTTTATAGTTTAAAGTATTTTGTATTCTTATATTTTAAAAACTTAAAAAAAAAATAAATAAAATTATTTTGACTGTTTTAATTTAAAAAACAAATAAAAAAACCCATAGGTCAATAGTGCAGTAATTAGCACTTTTAGATTTCAATCAAAGGTCATAAGTTCAAGTTTAAAAAGTGACAACAACTTTGTCAGAATCATGATTAAAAAAAAAATTTGCAGAAAACTTCTATTTAAAAACAAGAACATGATTTATACAAAGAGAATGCAATTATTAGCATAGCTACAAGATCATAAACAACTAAATAAAATATAATTTGTTAACAAATAATATTAACATTAAGGATAAGATGAATATAGATTATTTTTTATATGACTTAGTTGGTATAATGGAATTTTATATAGTAAATTAAAATGTGTTACTAATAAAACTTTTTTATTTTTTAATTAATTTTTATTAAAATTTAATAATATATAGATTTAAATAAGTTATTTATTATATTAAAATTTTATAAGATGTTTAATTTAAAAAAAATATTTGTATATATCTTAAATTTTCTTAGAACACTCTATATTTTTCCTAAGTTACACAAAAAGGTCAACTTTAATTGGTTAATTTCCGAAAAACTATAAAAGAATTTTAATAGTAAATTTTTATATCTAATCTTTAAAAATTCATATATTGATGAGTTTTAAACTAATTTTAATAATTTTATTACTGTTAGAATCACAAAAACCTACTCTACAAATTTACTTAAAAAGTTAAAAAATATTTAATTAGTAAAAACTTTTGTAATTAAAATTATAAAAAAAATATACCATAAAGTTTATATATAATTTTAAAATAGTATACTCTATCTTTAAAAAAGTTTGATTTAAGAATATGTAATAGTAGAATTAAGAATTTTGAAATATACAAATAATCTAGTTAAGAGGATGATAATCCTAGTTTAGTAGTTAAGTTGTCATCCTCCAAGTAGCAGGTCCAAGGTTCAAATCCCATCTATAACAAAATTTGAAAATTATATTTGCATTATAGTAACTGTCTCTTGTTGATCGGTTGGCCTTATATGGCTATAACCCAGATATACCAAGTTGGGTCCTATTGACATTGGGAGCTTAGGGCATCTATATGAAGTGTAACATTATATGTATATAGAAGAATGTATAACCAGTATTGCATAAGACTTCGGTGCAAACCTATGATAAGACCATCAGATATAGAAGACTAAGAAACTGAGGTAACAGAAACCTATTTAAAAATTCCTGAATAAAAAGGTAGCATAAACTTTTGATGATATTATTAAACCAGTTAAAGCTTACAAAACACCTTTATAGAAACCAAAGGCTAAAACTGGATGTTAAATATATATAAAGAAGCATATAACTAATCAAATCACTGGATTTATTGGAGAAAAAGAATACAGAAAAATACTACACCAGAATAAGACTAATGGTTCTAAGTTGCAGCTAATAGGGAATAATAGAGAAGATGCTAGAAAGATAAGTATTAGGGTTCTAGTAAACTTTACAAGAGTAGAAAAAGTGTAATATAGCAGTTAAATAGGTAACTTCTGTGACTGCAAGTGTTAGATAACTATAGTGTATTGCATAAAACTAGGTCTATATATATGAAACATAAAGGCTCTAGTAAGTTTTCTGTCAAGGATAAATTAGTCCTAAAAGTAATAATCAGCATTGAGAACTTGAATGGGTGTAGTCTTAAGATGTTTTTGTGATACAAAGAGGATTGTATATGCAGAGGGTTTAAATAGACAAGACCCCTAGTTGGCTTGCAAGTATGGCAACTAGTATAGAACTTATATAGCAATATGTAAGTGGACTACTTAAATTAGGCACCAAAAATGCACATGTAGCTAGTTGTAACCTCCAATGTATACTGTGTTCTTATATGCTTAAATAAAAATATTACATTTCCAAGATAGGAACTTTAACTATAAAAAAAAAAAAAACAAATAATCTAGTTAGTAGGTTATATGAAGTTAGAGAACTGCATATTAAAAAAAATAATAGGTCTTATATTATAAGGTTAAAAATTCAGAACATTATATAACAGACTTGATAAAGCATAAGTTATCTCATAAGTTTAGTAATATGCAAAAGTTATACACTATTCAATAATCTTTATAGAATAATAACTTTGGCCTTTAAGAGATGTAACAAATTCTAAAAATATTTAAGAACCTTTAAAATAGTAAAGAAAGATAAAAAATAAAAAAAATAAAAAAAATAAAAATAATTTAAAATAATTTAATAAAGTATATTTATATATTTTTTTAATATTAAAGTAAGTATTTATAATCTAAGGTTTTATTAATAATATGTTTTAGTTTTGTAATTATATTATAATAGTTACAGAAAGTAATTATAAAAAAAGTATACAACTAGTTACTTATATAATTTTAGTCATTATCTAATTTAAGTAGTTTATCTAAAAATTTTATACTAGTTGCTATATTTAGAACCTATTTATAAGTTTTTTATTTAAATATTTGGGTTTTTATATTTATTTATCTACTTACTTTACTAACTGTTTTAACTTTTATTAGTATAAATATATTATAATTACTAAGTTTTTAAAACAGTTTACTTATATAAAAAACTTTTGACTTTGTACTAAACCTATTAAAGTTTTTTGTTATTCTAATTTTTAGCTAACTTGATATTTTATTTTAGTTAAAATCAATATTTGCAGTTAAGATTAATCATTAAACTGTTATATTTTTGTAACATTTATACAATTTTAATAATTTTTTTATACACTTATTGGTACTTTGTATATTCTTTTTTTTTTTTTTTTTTTTTTGTTATGCCAAAGTAGAAACTTTATTAAGTAATAAAAGTAATTACATTAAAGATTT
>CAJVQA010012583.1:0-10026 GCA_910591915.1 Cetraspora pellucida
CATCTAGTGTAGAACCTTAGGGTGGACTACTTAAATAGGCAACCAAAAGTTGCATGCATGACTAGCTGTACTCTTATATTTGTAAAAATAGTTGTAATAGCTAACCCAATATAAAGTCAATAAAGTATTACTACAAGTATGGCCTTTAATAAAAAAAAAAATTTAGAAAATTAAGTTAGTAAAAACAGAAGATGCATTAAAAGCTTCAATAGAAAAGCCATGCAAGTCAAAAATACCATAAAAGATAAAGTGAGTAGCTGAGGTTTTGACTGCTGCCACACCTTGCAAAACAATTATTTCTGTCATTATAAATAATACAACATCTAAATTAATAGAAGAAATATTAGTTAATCTATATAATCTTGCAACAAAGTCAGAAGAGAATGTTGAAAAGTGTAATGTGATAAAAATATGAAGGTGGTATAATTACAGTGAAAAATTTGAGAATCAGATAAAAGAATTAACAAATAAAGACATAAAAGACAGATCAGCTTATACATATATCTACAAGAATATGTTATATCATCTTCCAGAATTAATAATAGATAATCTTCATTAGAAAATACATAAGACATAAAATTTATATTATTTATTTAGTAAAGTTTAGCACTAAAAAAATTGATCAGATCAGATTTTTTATAACTAATTAACTTTTAAAAGATAAATGAGATAATATTAATAAAATTATTAGTCAGGTAAAGTATAGAAAGACTAGTTAAATATATAATAATAATATAGAATTGTTATACATTTTATATAATATAAAAAAATTAGAAACATATGCATTTTATATAGTTCAATAAAAAAGTAAAATGTATTAAATGAATACTAAAGTGTTTCAATTTAATTATTTTTATTTTTATTAAATTGATTTGGCCTAAAATTATTATTAAGCAGCATTAGGTTTTTACTGTCATTAGACAATACAATATTAGATTGTTTTTATTTTCTTTAACTGTTAAAATCATTTTGAAAGTAATAAGAAATATCAATAAAATAAATAAAAATGAAAGTGAAAATAAAGCATATTAGCAGGTTAAAATACAATATAATTATTATAAATCTTCTCTACAGATCTTTCGTTCAAAATTTCCAGAAAGTAAAACTTAGCAAAACTCAATAAATAGACTAGAAAACAAGACTTGAGGTACTAACAAAAAAGATAGAGCAGCAAAAATTGCATATATTTTAATAGAAGATACAAAGAGAAGCCTTAAAGTCAACAAAGAACAACATATAAAAAACCTTTTACAAAAAATAAAAATTTTTTTTTGTTTGAAAAATTGAGGAACTGCCAAAACCCTATACCATAGATCCTTTAAGTTACATCAACTAGCTTAATCTAGATACAACATGTGACATAAAAGCATATAGAAAATGGTTGTGCAATATGAATAGAAATTTGCCAGAAAAATACAGAGAAAGCCTTAATGTAATTTTTACAAGAAGGGCATATGAGACAATGAATAGTGTGCATAATAAAATTTTTTTTAATGAGACAAGCAAGGCATATGCAATACCTAGCAGAGAAGACAATATTGTTGCAGTACTTATAAGACAGAACCCAAATAAAATAGCACTTCTATGAATAACAAGAAAATACTAGAAAAAGCAGAAAGAGAATTGCCTGAAAAGAAGTTGGATTTTGTAGAACAGTACTAAGATAGAATAAATATAGAAAGAAAGAAAGAATAGCAATAGACAAATAAGATAAAAGAAAGACAAGAAAAGTTGAAGATAGAGACAAAAAAAATTGAAGAAGATAAAGAGGTCAATATGAGTTTATAAGCAATCATCAAAACAGCAGAAAAAAAAGTAAGTATAGAGGTAAGACGGACAAATAATAACCAAATAGAAGCTGAATCATCCATCTATATGGGAAAAGAAGAAAACAGAAAAAAGGACAAGAACAAGAAGATATAGAAATAAATAGAAAAGAATCAAGACAGAGATTAACAACAAAAGAAAAAGAAAAGAAAAAAAGAAGAAAACAAGAAATCAAAAGAGAAATTAATATAGTGGAAGTACTACTTGAAGAAAGCATGTGGATACTAAGCAAAAGAGGCTGCAATCGAAATAACAACCTACTTGCAAACATATCAGCACATAATGTATCTAGAAAGACCAAAGAAGAACGAATGAACTTTATTAGATGGTCACTAAAGAATAATGAATATGTCAAGAACATTAAAGAGGTTTTCAAAAGAGGAATCTTTGGATAGAAGTAGACTTTGACTGTGAATACAGCAGAAGTGAGGCAATACAAAGAATTAGCAAAAAAAAAAATGATTGGTACAAAATAATCGCAGAAAAAGAAAGTATAGACAAGAAGGAAAAAGAGAAAACATATGATAAAGACTATCAAAAAGAAAAGAACAATACATCAAAGTTTAAAAAGAAGGAATAGAAACATTAAGAAAGCAAAAGAGAGCTAACAGAAGAACAAATAGATATTAGGAAGAAGAAAATACAGAAATATAAATATATAATAATCTGGAATCTACTAGCAAATATAAACAGAAAAGAGATTAAATATATATGCAGAAGATTTAAAAAAGCACATATAATAAGAATCAAGAGATCCAAATACAAGTCTCTCGCAATAGTCCAAGTCAAAGAATCAGAAAAAGAAGACATATCATGGTCAATACCAGTTAACAGTAACAAACTGATAAGAGTAACAGAAGGTAAAGAAAATTATGAATCAAAACAAAAACAGAATCAGTATATAGCAAAAATAACAGAGCTGCCAGGCAATGCCTTAGAAGTCTTGCTGCTATATTGCCTAAGGAGCAAAAGTGCAAAATCAGTATATATTCCACCAAACAAAAATGAAAATCAAAGAAGAACAGCAATAATCACATTTGTGACAGAAAAAGAAATAAAGGCAGCCTAATCAAAACCAATTAAATATAACAATTTCCAAGTCACCTGGATAAACAAAAGAAGATATGAAATAAAGAAAGGAGAAAGTTTTAGAGGAAAAAGAGAAAGAAGCTAAGAAAGAAATAGCCAAAATCAGAATAGAAAACATATAGAAATAAGAAGTGATTCTTTCATACAAGATGCAGAAGAATGGTTAGAAGATGAAAACACTATTAACAGAAAAAGCTAAGACAAAATTGGTCAGGCCCTAAATAGAAAATACATCGAAATAGAAAGTGATCCCTAGTTACAGAACATAAAAGAATGGTTAGAAGTTAAAAACACTAATGCAGTGTTAATATTAAGAGTTTTACACATTTTTGATCATAACTTTTGATATACTAAACCAATTTGGATGAAACAACTACCATTGGATTCAGCTCACTGAGACGATTCTAATGAGCACAAGATCATGTGATTCTGATCATGAGATCACGAGATCAGGATGATTTTGATGAAAAGCACTAATTATAATACATGTGACTTGATTCTGATTGGCTCAAATTACTGTGCTGGAAATCTAGCATTTCTATCATTTTTATCATTTCTAGTAGATCTATCATTTCTATTAGATCTATTATTTCTACCAGATCTATTAGTTCTATCATATCTATTATTTCTATTATATCTACTATATTTACTATATCTATTATATATATTATATCTATTATATCTATTATATCTATTAGTTCTTATTACTATAAATAGCATTTATTAGCAATAGAGTAGTTTTTATTATAATTATTTATACATATAAAATATTTATAAAAGCACTACTTTCCAACCTTTCAAGAAAGTTAAGTGTCTTCATATACTTCAATAGGAAGTGTTTTTATACACTTCAATAGGAAATGTCTTTATATATTTCATAGTAAATAAATTGAATGTAATATTTAGTATCTTCATATATTATCTATTGTTGTCTCTGCTTTAAAAATTCCAAATTACTCTGTATTTTATTAAGTCTTGTGTAGACTTTTGTATAAAATCTGTCAAGTTATAGTTATCATACTATAGTTGAGCAGCTTCTGTTATTACTATAATTAAAGAAAAAACTACAGATTAACATTTTGGTAGTGACTGTGAGATAAGTTCTCAATTTATTATAAATAATTGATTTTAGTTAGTTATTAGGAAACTCTGTTAATATTGGTCTATTTGACCTGAAATTTGAAGAGTATATACTTGAAAACCTACTACATCTTTTTTATAAACATATTTTAATAAGAAAATCTCTCTGGAATCTGCTATTCAACATCAAATTAGTGACATCATTTTTGATCTACAAAGAATTTACAAGAAACCTCTCTTGGAGAAGCATTCTGACTATCATTACACCAACTTTAAATGCCCATATCTCAGTAAATACTGGACCAATTTTAGTGTTTTGACCTCTTTTAGAACCAAACGGACTTTTTCTACAACTTTTTTTTAAATAACAAATCCTGTTGTCATAGTAAATTAAAAAGATATTCAGTGATTTCTAAAAATTAGAATTTAGAAATGAAACTATAAGTGTTTGCATTGTAACAAACAGCTTCAAATTGATAGTACAGATAATTTAACTTTAAAAGATATTTATTAAAGTTATTTATACATATCCAAGAATATATTATTCAAATATCTTTATCTCAAATAGACACTTTCTTGAATAAATTCTTCTAAAAAGAATGACAACTCAAAAGAATCTTTTAAATTAATTCAAGAGATTTAAATTGATAGCATAGCTTGAAGTCTTTAAACTACAAAATTTATAAACAAAAAAAAATTATTATTAAATAGATATTATATATAGTTATTGGATAATCTTTCTTTAAGAAATCTAGAATAAATAGTAGTCTAGAATTATTTGTAGCTTTATTTTTAGTTTTAGTTATAATCTTTTTATTTAAATTAGTTAGAAATACTATATTTGAGATACCTGTAAGTCATAAATATAGCCTGATACTGGTAAGTTAATAAGTACTATGCATGGTGAAGAATTAGCAATTTTGGAAAAGAATAATGAACCTAAAGAGAGGTTCTATATTAAAAAATAGTTGTAATTAGGAAACATCAATGAATATTGGTACAATCGATTTAAAATTTTAAGGACATATTTTTTGAAGAATTCTGCATCTTTTCTACTAAGCTTATCTTAGTAAGGAAATATCACCCTGTTTCGAAAATCATGTGACAGTCTTTTTTTTTGCTTCTATAAAAGAGACTTTAAAGAAGAATTAAAGAAAGAAAAGAAATGTTTTGAATTTCTTAAAATCAATATATAAATTATCTATTAGACCAATTTTAACATTTCAACTATCATTAAAATTATTGGAGTCTGCTCTACAACTTTATTTAAGAGCTCAAGACATGTTTATTTAGTATCAAACCTATTTTCAGATTAGTTTTATAAGAACAATTTAGAACAAATTATTGTGCTATAAAGACAGAAAACTTTGAAAATTTTTATAACCTAAATGAGACTATATAATCTATAAAGTCTCATTTCTTTTAGATTATACTATATCTTGAGATGCTAAAGAAGATGATTTTTTGAATATTTTATACAAACATTATACTTATTTTCATTTATATATTTTTATTATTAATCTATAGTTATTCTCTTTCTTGTAAATAATATAAAGTAATTGCTGTATTCATAAATAATATTCTGACAAATACTAGCTTTATGTTATTGAAATTTAAAGGCCATATATAGCTATGAACAGTTTAGTTATTAGTACTTCTTCTGTATATTTCTAAGTTTTAGTATCTAATAATCTTCATAAAAGGTAAACAATCTTGTTAAGCCTAACCAATACAAAAAGGACAATAGGTGACAAATCTCTACTACATAATCCTATTCAATCTTTATAGTATCTAGGAAGCTATTGAATTTAAATTTTTTAAATACTTATTTATTTGTCTTCTTATTTCTTTTTAGTATTAGAACTTTTATTTTTTAAATTATGATATAATTTATAATTTGAATAAAATTTTATTAATTTTATATAAAATATATATATATATATATATAACAAAAGAAAAAAAATTATTTAGTTTTTTTTTCTTCTTCACTATTATTATTATTAGTATTATTATTATTACTATTATTATTATTATTACTATTTTCATTAGTATTATTATTACATTTTTCTTTTTCTTTTTCTTTTTCTTTATTATTTATAAACCTTAATCGAAAATTTTTTTGCTCTAAGTTATATACATGTTTTTCAAGGTTGTTTATTTCTTGAAGAAGCTTTTTTTTAGATTTTCTTTTTTTCAACTCCACATATGCATTATTAAGTTTATTTTTAAGATAAACACAGTTTAGACAACCAGAGCCACTTGTATATTCTTTAGTTTTTTTTTCCAACTGAACTAAAGAACTTTGAACTGCTGCTATCATATCTTGTAGAGAACCAAGATGGGTTAATAGGTCTTGATAAGAGGCAATAGAAGTAGAAATAAATGAAGAAACAGAAGATTGGATCACATTAAAGCCATATTTTTTCAAAGATATTCTTTTTACTAAAATGAAAAATATAAAAAGATCGTTAATATTTTTCTATAAAATAAAAAAATAATAAAATAATGAAAAGTTCTGTCATAATAGAGAAAACAAAAGAAAAGTGCATATAAAGAATAGAAAGGACTAGTTGTACAATATTAAATATTAAGTTACGATCCTTTCTCATTTCAACCTAGGCACCCAAGAAATCAAACTAAAAAAAGAAGAAACTCTAAGCGATCCAGTGAAAAAGCTAGAGTTTCTCTATGAACTAGTATAATAATCATAGAAAGAAAAAGTTGAAAAAGAAAATAAAAGGATAATAATCTTTTAAATTCAACTATATAGATGTTAATGAAAACTAAATAAACAATTAGTTAGTTTTATAACAAAAAATAATTATAGAAAATTTTGGGACAATCAATAATTATTTTTCTAAAAACAAAGCTACCAAAATCTGATCAATTTAATTATTTTCTATTCTTAGTATCCTGAACTATTTAGAAAGTTTTAGAGAAAAAATTCAAGTTTATTATTGGGCTTAAAATAATAAACCACTATAGTTGTTGATTATCAACAGACAAATAACTAAATATAGGAATTTAGTATGACAATAGACAAGATTAAAGTTCAAAGCCTAGATTAGCTGAAAGAAACTTTTAGACTATTATTGATAAAATCTAAAAATAAGATAATGGAACACAACTATCAAATACAAAATCAATTAGAAATTGATTTAAAAAATTTAGAATAGTTAAGATTTGTAAGTCATATGATTACAAATTACATGAAATTCTAGTATTTTATTAGACACTTTAAGTATTCTAATAATCTCCAAAAAGAATATAGATTTGAAATTTTGTAATATTTCTGATATAGATTGACAGTTTAAGGCATATTACCAGACTGTAAAGGTTGTATATTCGAGACTGGCTAGGGTGAGCTTTTTGCTAAGATCTGAGTCTTGTAAGACCCTTGGTTGAAGTACTGGAAATAGAATTTTTTTATACTCCTTTAAACAATTATATTTATTTTTATTATTATATTAGAATATTACATTTTTATTAGTTAGATTTCGAAAGTTAAATTTTATTATTATTTATATATATTATATTATATTTTATTATAAAAAAAGAAAAAGATAGACAAAAACAAAAAAAAAATAATAATATATATATAGCAAAATTAAAAACCAACACCTGACATTCTATTCCTATTATTATTATTATCTTCTTTTCTTCTTTTTTTAGCTCTTAATCTTCTTAACTTCTTCTCATCATTTGCTAACCTTACTCTTAACTAATTTCTTTCCTTCAACAACCAAGTATACTACTGCTCCAACATCTAACCATTCTAAACTCTTGCAATCACATTTGACCTCAACTCTTCTAACACTGTCTCCAAGCTCTGTATTTTTCTTCTTAATGAGATTACTAACTGATATAAACTGTAACCAAGTTTTGTTAAGTGACAAAAAGAAAATAAGAAGAAAAGAAAACAAGAAAAATTTTAAGTTAATATTCACTGCCTGTTCTCAACTTGAACCACTTCCAAGGCCTCATATAAGGCATTATTGCCATTTTAGTGAACATGATGTACATTTCCTAAAAGACTTTGTCAAGACATTATTATTGTTATTACTATTATTAGAGTTAATATTATTATTATTGTTATTGATATTGATAGAGTTTACAAAAAAAAAAGAAGAAAGAAGTAACAAAAGAACTATAATTTTTAATGAACAATTATGAAACAAAATTAGTCATCGATTAAAGGTTGAGTTACCAAATTTAAAAATCAATTAGAAATTGAATTAACCAATTTGGAATAACAATAATTTGTAAAATCGAATAATTTCAAATAATAAAAATAGAATCTATTTATAATTTTGTATAATAATTAGAATTTATAAAACAAATCTCTTAAAAGAGACACTTTAGAATAGATTTAAACAAAATTAGAACATTTTAGTTTGTTATTTCTAGATAAAAATAACTGATAGTTAAATATTCTATCTTACTAAAAAATACTAGGAATTTGAGATAGCAATAAGTCTTTTAATTTGGCCTGATAATGACATGTTAATAATTGTTAAGCATGCTAAAGAAATTGGAAATATCTGTAAGTCACGACTATAGCCTAGTACTGGCAGGTTTAATAAGTGCTGTGCATGATAGAAGAAAATTGTAATTTTTAAAATAATAAAGTATATATTTTCATATCACTATACTTCTATGATGATATATTAAAGCTTAAATATTCAGTATAATCAATTAAGTTATATGATTTTCAAGATATTATACTATTGGAACAAGAAATCTATAATCTGACATTAAAGAAAATTCAGACTAAGTAGTCAGTGTTCTCGCAACCTAATTAAAGATGAAAACAATTGGAATTTCAAAGTAAATACTATCAAGAACAATTTATTTTATAAACAAGATGAAAGAAAACAGAAGACCTACCAATTATTTAAAGTAATTTTAGAAATAGTTAAATTTTTTTAAATCTTATAAGAAAATACAAAGAACATTGAAAAATACAAAAATAGAATAAAAAATAGACACATGCCAATACAAATTTTGCTAAAATTAGAACAAAGAACTGTTTAATATTTATAATAAACAGAATAACTATAAATAAAATACAAAAAAAATATAAATTTAGATACTAAAAATGTAAAACAACAAGGATTAAACAAATTACAAATTAAATATACATAAGATTACTTAACACAAAAATACAAAAAAATTTTAGCAAATATAACAAGACCAAAGAAATGTCTTCTTTGATTTTATCTACAATTTGGAAACAAAACTATCTTAACAATAATGAATAACAATATATTCTCTTGGATCTTCTAAATACTATATCTATCTTTCCAACTATTATATCTTGTTCAATCAATGAATCTCAAAACCTACAAGAAAGAATAATTACCACATACAGAAAACTCCTCAGGACTAACAGTTTTCAAAGACAAAAACAACTTATTTATGCTTATTACTTGGGTAAATTATTAGAAGAATACCCAAAAGAGCAAAAAACAAATAAAAGAAAAATTTCTACTTATTATTATAGAGTTGCAATCAGAACCTATAATATTTTTCATAATCTTAGAGTAGAACAAATTTTTAGAACCAATACCACTACCCTTCAATAATTGTTAGTCTCTTAAGTGCTGACTATCATGCCTTATTTTAATTTTCGCAGAGCTCAAAACTAAGTAGAAGAGAATATTAACATTAAGAGTTTACACATATTTGACTATAACTTTTGATGTACTGAACCAATTTGGATGAAACAACTACTATTGGATTCAGCTTACCGAGACAATTCTAATGAGTACAAGATCATGTGATTCTGATTACAGGATCATGAGAGTTAAATGATTTTGATGAAAAGTACTAATTGTAATACATGTAATTTGATTCTGATTGGCTCAAATTACTGTGCTAGAAATCTTACATTTCTTACAGATCTTACAGATATTGCAGATATTACATTTCTATTAAATTTATCATTTCTATTATTTCTATTATATCTACTATATCTATTATATATATTATTTCTATTATATCTATTAGTTCTTATTATTATAAATAGTA
>CAJVQA010012584.1:0-10025 GCA_910591915.1 Cetraspora pellucida
TATAATTTAAAAAGGCTATCAGTTTTGACACACAGCATAAATATTTTTATATACTTTATATTTAAGCTTATTATTGCGCATGAATTTTTTTAGCTAAAAAAATGGATACATCAATATATTATAAAAAAAAAACCCACAAATTTCACTTTAAAAATACCATTCATCAGATTTTAAAACCCAGTTTTCCTTTTTTTCTTAAAAAAAATAATTTATAAATAGAATTAGAAACTCTTATACAGTTGAAGAAAAGTGTAGAGCAGTAGAATTAGCTCATTATACTTTAAATTCGCATGTAGCACAACTTTATTCACTGGATTTAACAATGCTTGGTCGTTGGGTTAAAAAATTTTCTCAAGATTCTTCTCCTCATTCTCAAAAAAATGCATGAAGAATTGGTTCTGAATGTCGTGTGTTTTTTCCTAAAGAGGAGGCTCAACTTTATGAATGGATAATGGTAGTTCATCAGAATGTTCTCGCAGTACTTATCCTAATATAAAACTGAAAATGGCTGAAATCTTGGATAAGAGTGCTAAAAAAACGAAGGATAATTCTAAAAAGCTTGCAATTAATCAGTTCAAGTTTTCAACACATTGGCTTAATCATTTTTTAAAACATCATGATTTTTCTCTTCGACATAAAACTAAAATTGCACAAAAGTTACCAGAAGACCTTGAAAATCAGTTAATTAACTTTCAGTGATTTGTTATTTGCCTTTGTCTAAAAAATGAATATCCTCTTGAAATGATTGCAAATATGGATGAGACTTCAGTTTGGTTCGATATGGCAAGTAGTTTAACTGTGAATCCCAAAGGTACAAAAACTGTTCATATTCAAACAACTGGAAATGATAAGAAGAGATTTACTGTAGTTTTGACATGTTTTGATAATGGTAGAAAGCTACCACCCATTTTTATCTTTAAAGGAAAGGTTTAGCCAGCTAATACACCACCGCCACCAGTGGTGTAATAGTTTGGTTTCAAGAGAAAGGGTGAATGGATAAGTCTGGAATAAATAAATGAATAAAGTATTGGAATAATGCACAGTCAGAACTACATAATTCAAGAGCAATGTTAGTATTTGATTCTTTTTCAGCTCATATCACAGATCGGGCTAAGGCTGAATTTTGTTCAGGAAATACAGATTTGGCTGTTATTCCTGGGGGCCTTATTAGTATATATTAGCCTCTTGATGTTTGTATTAACAAACCTTTTAAGAATAAACTTTGTAAGCATTGACATAGGTGGATGGCAAATAGTGGCAGTAGTCTCACTAAGAAAGGAAACTTAAAATGTGCTGATTTACAGACAGTATATCATTGGGTTTTGAATACTTGGAAAGATATTTCTGAAGGCATTATTGTCCAGGCATTCAAAAAATAGGGCATTTCTAATTGTATTTCAGGAAGCAAGGATCATTTTATCTATGATAGTAATGAGGATAAAGAAAATTCAAATGAAAATTTAAATGACAATGAGTCTGATGATGATAGTGTAGAAGAGGTGTCTAACGATGATAAAGAGTTGATGTTTAATGATGATGAAAAGATGGTGTATGATGATAGTGAAGAAGTATCTGATAATGATAGTGAAAAAAAAGAATTCGATGAAGATGATGAACCTAATAATAATGACT
This sequence comes from Cetraspora pellucida, assembly GCA_910591915.1. NCBI lineage: Eukaryota > Fungi > Glomeromycota > Glomeromycetes > Diversisporales > Gigasporaceae > Cetraspora > Cetraspora pellucida. The sequence goes on from CAJVQA010012584.1 coordinate 1,633, forward strand.
AATCTGATAATAAAATAGGAAGTAATTAAATTTCTTTGTCATAATTGAAAGTATAGATAAGAATCATTATTTAAAAAACATAATTTTACATATTGTAAATTAAATTTAATTAATTAACTTTATATCTCTTAACAGATTTAATGTTATCATTTATTAATTAGACTTTACATAATTACAAATGATGATTAAATCTATTACAATGATGCAATAAAGCATAATAAAATCTAGTTTTACTAATCATGTGCCTCTTTAATTATACAATGGATTTCAAACATTAATGTAAATTATCATATTTTAAGTTTATTTTTTATACATTTATTTGATTTACTTATTTATTTATGTATTTATATATTTATTTATTAATTTATTAATTTATTGATTATTTATTTGGTATCAGATATCATATGAACAACAGATGGTGTAATATGCATTATTGAAGATATTTTAAATGCATTCAAATGTTTTAAGATATAAGTCTTTGTATTTTTGTAATGAATAAGCAAAAATCTACAAAAATAATGATAGCATTAAAACAACTCAAAAGGTTTCTATTAAATGGTTTGAAGTTATTATTAAGTTATATAATATTTCTTATAATATTATATGTGCAAAAACTAGTCTTAATTAGTTTAATATTGCTAATAAAAATCATATAGTATTAAATATTGAAAAAATTGCAACAATATAAACTTAAATATTTACTTACAAAATTCGTGTGCCTTATCTAATTATTAATCCTTAACTGCTTTATTCTTATCATTATTAAAAATAAAAATCAGTTTTATATAATAAGTACATATGTCATACTCCAGATTGAAATCAGCTTGATTCTCATAGACAGAAGTTTGTCTAATTGGCTAATAAATTCAATTAATTTTACATTATTTATACAGTTTAGAGTACTTTTTAAAAAAACAAAAACTAATCATAATGAAATAAAAAAAGCTGGTATACGTAGAAGGTTTCATTAGAACTGTAGAACTTAATAGCCAAAAATAAGATCTAACTCTCATTTGTTTAAAAAAGTTAGTATAGTATAACTTCTCAAAACCTGATAAAATCAACTTAATTTTTTTAAACAGATGAGAATTAGATCTTATTTTTGACTATAGAGTCCTACAGATCTAATAAACCTTTTATATAGTTTTTTTTTATATTATTGTAGTTGGTTTTTGTTTTTTTAAAAAGTACTCTAAACTGTATAAATAATGTAAAATTAAATTGAATTCATTAACCAATTAGATGAACTTCTGCTTATGAGCTTGATTCAGAATTTAGTTGTCCTAGTTTAGAATCAGATTACTCAGCTTTGGAATTCTTAAACAGGTTACCCAGCTTGAGAATTAGTAAGATTAGAGCTAGTGTTAGCATATTATAATTATAGTTCTTAAAACAGATACTTTGTTTAAGAATTCTAATGCCAGGTAACCCAGTTCTGAATCAGGACAACCAGATTCTAATCAGACGAATTCTAATTCAGAGTATAACATATATGTCTTTAGTTTTGTATCATATATCTATTAATATATAAATTATATTTAGATTTTTATCTTTTAGTTATGTATATTTGTAACAAAATTTTTATCTTGTATATTGTTAAAAAAGAATAGTAGCTTATTTTTGGAATAAACATTTTATAGCAATTTGGATTTGAAAACACAAAGTAGCATATTTTTGGATACAAGATATTTTTAAAGTTTTTTGATTAAATTAAAGAAGTAGCTTATTTTTGGCAATATACAGTAGTAGTTGGTTTTGTTAACAACTTGTATCTAATTTGTTCTTTCAAGTTTTGAAGTGAGATTAGTACATCCTTGGTTTTTTGTCACATCCAAATTGTTGTATCAAATGATTTTAGTTTTTCTTGTTTGATTTTTTCTAGAGCTGTTTTTTTTATTCTTTTTCTTTATTAGCTTGAAAATAAGAGTTTGGGATTCTTCTAGTTCTTTCTGAAAGGTTTTTAACTATTGCTTGGCTGTACAATTTTTTTTTCTGTAGCTGTTCTTCAAGTATTGTATTAGTTGATTAGGTTTCTTCATTGTTGTCATTTTCTATGTTTGTTGATGTGTGCTCTACTTCCATATTAGGTTGTTGTTCTAGTGTGCTAACATTCAAGTTGAACTGGAGCATTTGGTTAAATAGGGCTAAGTTGTTTGTTTTTTCTATCTGCATTGACAAAAGAGGAGTAGCATCTATATTGTTTGGGTTCTGAATTGGGTCTTGCTCAGTTTGGTTGTCTGTGAGAAGATTTGAGATTGTGGTTGTTGTTGTTTTGTATAGTAATGTCATTGCTAGATTTTTTAAGAGTATGTTAGAATTTTTATTTTTTTTAATTTTTTTTTGTTAATATTTTTTTTATTGCTTACTTGTATAGGGATAGCAATTTTGCTAATAGTTTTACGCTTCTTCTTGTTGTTTTGTTTATTTATAGTTTCTTAAATGAATCATATTTGTGTATACTGTTTGGAATATTTGTTTTAGAGCTTATCATTATCTTTGCTAATATTGGTTCCAGTTGCTGACTTAGTCAGCAACAATAGTGAAAAGAAGACTGAAATGCAAAAAGCTCTCTTGTGACTTCATTTAATTCTATTGAAGTTTATGTTATACTGTTTGTTGATGATAGTATTTAGTTAATTAGTTAAAATATGTTTTAGTTCAGCTTTTTTAAAAAAAATTTTTATGTTCCTAATTTTGCTATAAAATCAGGATTTTTGAGAAAGAGTTTTTTTTTATATATTAAGCCTCTTTGTTGTTAGATTTGTAATATTTAATTGTATTAGGTAAAATTTATATAAGGATGTAGGTTGAGCTGTTTTTAGTTGCTGCAAAGTTAAGATTACTTATAATTGATGTTAAGTAATAATTTGGTCAAGGCAAGTTGTAAAAATTTTTGTAAGATATTTGTTAATTGGTTCAATAAGTGATATTAGCCTGACTTAGTTTAAAGTAAAATTCTATAAGGATTTTTTTGGGATTAGGAAAATGTTAGATGTTTTTTATATTATAGATACTTGTTGTAATAACAAACATTTAGTTAAAAAAAGTCAAATGATATTTTGAGCTTTTGAATTTAGATATTTTAAATGTTTATAATTTGTTTCTAATAGACCTACTGCTTTTTGATTTGGAAGGTCATATATAATTTTGTTCCATTCTTCTATAGAAATTTCTAAGAATAGATCAATAAAGTAGAGTTCATTTTTTAGTTGAGGTTTATAAAATTTATAGAATTTTGTGTTTTTTTAAATTAGTATATAAGATAGTTCTTTGAAGTAGTCTTGAAAATAGAATTGTAGAGCTTGCTTAATTTCAGATAGTTAAGTAATAAGTGTATTGTTAGATAGTAGTTGATCTAAATTAATGCTATTATTATATTTTTCTAAGACATTATGAAATAATATTTTAAAATTTTGATAGAAGTTTTTATTTCTAGTTTGTTTTGAATTTATTTTAAAGTTTTTTTTGTTTTTCTTTAAAGATTTGTGTTTTAAGAGTTTTGATTTCAATAGTGTAAGAATTGAAAGAAATAATAGAGTTTGAATTGAAATTAGTTGATGTTGGGCATGGGAATAGTAGTATAGTATTATTTAAATATTTGTTAATATATGAATTGTAGATTTGTATAAAGTTGGGTTTGTTAAGAGTTGTTTTAAGTAGAATGGCTTGTTTAAGTTATTTGTATAATGGTGTAAGTGTTGGTGCTGGTTGTTTATTTTGATATAGGTTTATTTTGATTTGTTTAAATAGAATATGTTTTTTAGCTATTTTAGTTAAGATTTTGTTAATTTGGTTTCATATAATGTTAAGTTTGGAGTTATTGATAATATTTGTAATAGATATAAGAAGTTTTGTAGGTTTTGTTCAGTATTGTTTTGGTAGTTTTCAATTTGTTTATTTTCTGTTAGTTTCCATTAATATATAGTTCTTGTTTGTAGAAGATGTGTATTAATTTTAAATAGGTTAATTGTAAATTTAAGTAAAACTATTAAATAATCTGATGAGATAAATGGGTTAAACAAAATATTAGCATAGTCAAGAAGTGTAATATGAATATTTGTCCATATTTGATCAATTCGACTGTAACTGTTATTATGTATATAGGAGAACTAAGAAGTTGATAGGTAAAAAAGTTTATAGGTGTTATAAAATTAAAGAGATTTCAGAAGTTTTAAGAAAGAGTGTTCAGGTGTATTGGAATGTTTTTGGAGTATTCTGTTTAATTTAGAATTGGAAACACTATTTAGGTCTCCTATTAAGATAATTAGTAGTTAGTTTTGTTAAAAATAGAAGTAAAATATGAAAGAATATCTTTTTAAAGTTGTTTTTTTTTTGAGTTGGAAAATAAATTTGAATTAGTTTAACATTAAGATTTTTAAAAAAAATGTCAATTTCTATAAGGAAATTTTTGTAAGTTTGAATTTTTCCAATATGTTTAGCAAGTGATTTGTGAATTAAAATTTCTACACCACTTTGGTGAACATTGCTTGGTGTTCAGAAGCTTTTATAATTTGTAAGTTTTTGAGTGAGTTTTGAGAATTTTGCTTCTTTAATGGATAAATGTCTATTTGATTTTCTGAGATATAGTCAATTAAACTTAATTGTTTGTAATTGTCTAAAAGACTATTAATATTAAGTAAATGTATTTAATTGATTTATATTGTTTGAAACTTCTCATCTGTGCTTGTTGAATCAATTTTAGTTGGAAAGAAGATATGTTTAGTTGTAATTATTGATAGAGTGTTCAAAGATGGTATTATGGTAATTGGATTAGATAATTGATTAGACTTAGTAAAGGAAATAGAGTTTATATTAAGTATTTTACAGTTTGAAATAGTTGATAAGAGTAGGTGGCATGTGTTTTATAAAGAAAAGAATCTAATATAGTATGATTTGATATTGTTAGTTTAATAGTATTTAGGTAAATATGTATTTTTGTTTTTATAGAGTTTATAGATATTTTAATTGGATTAAAGAAAGAATTTTGATGTAGATATTGAATAAATTTGATAAGTGTAACAAGTTTTAGTATTTAAGGTAGTTTGTAATATTTTAAGAATTTTTTATAATATTTGTCTATTTCTGTAAAAGTTGAAAAATTGAAAGTAAAGATACTATTTGTAATATCTTCTACAAAATCACTCACCATTTTAAGCTTAGCTTGTACAGCTTAAAGGATACTATAGTCTGTTCTGTACATTAGATCTAGTCATCATATTCCTGGTTCTTCACTACAATAGGCTTTACTGCATACCTATTGTCATTATTCTTCTCTAAGAATAGTCTACTAGCAGTAAAGAATATTATAATCTTAGAGTTGGCAGTTGCTTTAATGTTATCTATAGAAGAACTTATTGAAAAGGAGTTTTTTGGTGTTAAGTAGAGTTGTCGAGTGTTTTTTTTTTAAGAAATAAAATTGTCAGAGCTGTTATCCTGAATAGTGGAGGTTGAATTTTATTTTTTATTTTTAGTTTTAGTTTCATTTTTAGGTTGCATAAAAAGTATATTATTGTATTAAGTAGAGATAAAAATATTAAGATGTTTGATTAGAAGATTTTCTGCTTCTGGATAGTAAAATTTGTTATAGTCGATTCTTGTTTGTTTAAGAGATACTTTAAATTAAGAGTGAATTTTATAGAAGGTAATTATTTGAGCTAATGTTTGTACATCAGTAGTGAAGTTTATAATTTTTTTAAAAGCTTTTTCTTTAGATAGCTCTTGAATTTCATCATTTTTAACTGCTATATATAAGTATTTTTTCAAATATTTATAGAAATAATAGTAACTCTAGCCACTTCACTATTAACATTGTTAAGAGATGCAAAGCTTTTTTCAGTTAATATAGCAAATTTTCTTAATTCAATTATAGGTGTTAGTTTTAAAAAGGTTGCTCTAGTTTTTAGATTGGTTGAAATAATTTATATTTTAATAAAATGTATTCCTATTCTTTTGAATTGGTTTCTAATACTGAATAAGATTTAAATAATTATAAAAAGTAAAATTTAGAGATATTTTCAATAGAGTATTTTGTGTTGTCAGGTAGTAGGTTATATTATTTGCTATAACATTATGAAAATGATGAAGTACTGCTTTAAAAGTGGCTTTAGAGTAATCTTGAAGTATAAGTAACATATTAGAGAGTAAATAAGTTTTTGGTAAGAGTTTTTTGCAATCTTCAACAAGTTTTTGAAATATTAACATTTTAATGTAATTGCTTGTTTTTTATTAATCAATTTTTTCAAATTGAATTTTGTATTTTTTAAAAAATTTTGAGAACCATGTTTTATATGTTTTAGTATAAGATTTAAGTAAGGAGATTCTGAAGTCATCTTCAAAATTTTTATCAGAGATGTTTAGCTTGACTTTGATATTAAATCTGTTGTCATTTTGTATATTGAAGAGTATAAAGGCTTAATGTCATTTTTTTTATGAAATTTTCGAAATTAATAGTTTTATAAATATAATTCAAATATAAATAAAGATATGCTATATTAATAGCAACTTTTTTTCTGTTAGCTGAATATAATGAGATATAATAATGTGATCAAAAGATATATAAATAGTTTAATTAGGTAAATAGTACTGTTGTAAATTTAGCAATTAAACCTTTAAGAATTTTAACTAAGACTTTGAAAAGATAGACTTTGATTAATCAAATTTAGGATTAGCTTTAAGAATAAAATTAGTCAGGAATTTTGGTTTGTTGTTAGCTATTTTGTTAAGTATATAATTAAATGAGTATTTAGCAAATAGTCTGTTGTTAGATTTGTGTTTGTTGGCAATAAGAATAATTTGTCCTAAGTTAAAGTTTATAAGATGTAATTTTAAAAGTGAAAAGACTTGTAGTACTAATATTGTACTTAGTTTACCATTTTTCTGCATTTTAGAAGTAATAGAATAATTTAAAAACCAATCAAAATCATTTGCTATATTATGTTTTTGTGAGTTTTCTTTTTCTTTTTCTTGTTGTTGATCTTTTGGTTTTAAATTAGTATTGCTTAAGTCTTTGTTTTTGTTGTTTTTGGTTTGATTTTTATCTTTGAGTTTATTAATAAATTTAGTTTTTTTAAGTAATCTTGCAATAAATTTTTTGAAGAATTAAGTTTTTCTTCAGCTGTTAGTTGCAAGTACTTAATTTTACAATATAAGTTATGCTGTTCCCAATTTATAGGTTTAGAAAGAGTTGGGTATTTAAGTTTTAGAGTGTAAATACAGTATGTGTGAGCAAAAAAACTTTCTTCACTAATTGTAAAGGTTAAAGCTTGTGGATTTAAGAAGTGTTTATTGTCATTAAGAATAATGCAAGGTATATTTTTAGTTTTGCATATAATACATATATGTACATAATGTAAAAATATTTTAAAGAAAATAGGCTCAGTAGAGGTTTTTCTAATATCACTACAGAAAATAAGAAATGAATGAGTAATCTTATATTTGGGTTAAAATTTGAATTTTTGAAGACTTTTAAGAGATTTGAATAATTTTGTATCAAAATTAATTTTTATAAAATTAGATATATCTGAGGTGTTTTCTAGAGTAGATTGAAAAGATAATAAAATAGTAATGTATTATAAAGCAAAATAGATATAATATTTTTTGTGAAGACATATGGTAATAACTAATTCAGTTAGTTTAACAAAAAAATAAAAACCATTTTTTAGATCACATGTTGTTGGAATAAAGTTGATTGGTAGAACTTTAAGAGTTTAGACATTATTGTTATAAGTAACAGAACTGAACCTGTTACTATATTTGAAAAGATAATTATCAAGATCAAAAAAATTAAGTTCAATATTGATAATGCTTGGCATTTTGTATAATTATTTTTTAGAGTAATAATAATAAAGTTCAAATAGTACAAACTATTTGTATAATATTATTTTTATAAAAAATTTATTAAATATTTGGGCTTTCAGACTATTTAGAAATGATCTAAAAAGTGTGATATATTTATAAAAGCTAATTAGATGTTTAGAAAAATTTAATAGATACCAAGAAAGTAAAAAATCTGGGGCAACCTAGCAGATTTTCCTAAAATGGCAATGAAAAAATCTGCAAAGACAGGTTTTAGCTTTTACCTTTTTGTTTGTATCTTGGTAAGTTTTGTTTGTTTATAATAAATTTTATATCAAAATGATTAGCTTAAAGTGCTTAGTATTTTTCTAATAAGTAGTAAGATATATTTACTTAATAAAATATTTAGAAAATTAACAAAAATCAGAAGTTTTGGGGGTGTGGGTCCCATAGCTTAGCGATTAAGCTCCCATACCCTCCACAGTCAAGGTCAACAGTTCAAGTCTGGCTGAAGGCAAAATCAAAAGATTTTAGCTTCTGTAACCTAATAAGGAGCCTGTAATTGAATACAAAGCCCTGTGGTTAAGTCCAAGTGCAGT
>CAJVQA010012585.1:0-10025 GCA_910591915.1 Cetraspora pellucida
TTCTTTGTAAAAACTTCAATTGAATTTCAATAAAGTTAAAGGCATGGCCTCACTGTTAATATTTAAAAAAAAAAAAGTAATTTATATTCAAAAAAGTCCCTGAAGGCTTTTTTAACAAATCAATAAAGATATAAGCAAAACCTCACCTTAAAAAAAAATAAAAATAAAAAATAAAAATCATATATGAATATTTATGTTAATTAATATAAAAAACTATATAATCATTATATTAATTTAAATTTTTTTCTTCTTCTTTAAGTTCTAACTAATTTGCATATTAATAATAACTTGTATCAAAAAATGTAATATATTTTTTTTGGTATTAAGATGAGGTTATGCCCTCTAGTTTTTATTAATATATTCATTATAGCTAGTACAAATCTATTTTATACATCATCTATTACTATATATTTATTTAGACATAGGGCTCAGACATATTTATCTGTGACCTAAACCTACCAGAGTTCTGTATTGTGTTCTACTTACATCTAACCTGGAACTTGTTTTACTACTAATTATATTAGATAACCTGCATATTTGCCACATTTCTCACAACCTATTTTAACAACTCCTAAATTGGTTAACTAGGTTATTTACTCCTTTTGAGCTATCATCTTTGGTTTGCCCAAAGCATGCCTCTCTAGCATATATCTCAAGCCAGGTTCTTGCTGCCATTGCTAACTTCCAAATTCAGGTAATAGTAACACATATCTCAAGCCAGGTTTCTGCTACTATTGCTGGTTTACAACCTTTCTTGGTCTTAGTGTCATGTCTAATGGATTGTACATCTAACCTGCCCCTTAAGTACTTCCTTTTATAGTATAGATGAAACTCTATTTCAGGAATTAATACACATTCTCTTCCAGCTATAGACTGGCATTTTCACTACTAACACAAAGTTCTAGAAGTTTCAACTTTCAATTTAGGTATTTTAACTATGATTGGTACAATATTTATGTTGGTATGTTCTACTTGTTTCACTATAGACTTCCATATAGGTGTAACCAGAGCTCTGGTTTAGAACCTTTAGATATACAAAACAGGCTACAACTTTTCTATACAGATGGCTACCTTCTATTCTTAGACATTTTATAGTGCCAAAGGTGCTTCTAATCTTAATAAGGCTAATATTTTGTCACAAACCTTCTATGCATGCACCACTTCTCTCACCACTCCAGTTCATGTTACCTTGGTATCACCTTCTCAATCAAGTACTCTACAAATTGAATGCAAAGATGTTAGTACTGCCTTATCTCTAAAGGACTTATATACACAAACCTTTGTATAATGGAACCTTCTATGATGCTGTTGTCACATGTAGTGCCTACACTTTGCAGAGTTGGTTTTCTTCTAGAAATTTCTTTTTCTGTTATATACTGAACTTGGACTTGACCACAGGGCTTTGTGTTCAATTATAGGCTCCTTATGGATTATAGAAGCTAAAATCTTTTGATTTTGCCTCCAGCTGGACTTGAACTATTGACTTTGACTATAGGAGTATAGGAGCTTAATCATTAAGCTATGGGACCCACACCTTGCAGGAAATGTAATATTAATTGTAATATTATCTAATTCTTTAATATGATTTAAAATCACTTTACTTCTACAATATCAACAAACTGGACACAATCTTTTTGCTTACAATTCTCAACACATTTCTAAAAACTTAAACCCTGATTACTAACATACAATAATAGCAATATTATTATTGACAAAATTCACAGATACTTCAAACATGACAACCAAATATCTATTATGCACTGAAATACAATATTAATACAAAACTCTTTATCCATTACCCCCTTCCATCAATTCAATGCTCAGTTTGTACAAGTTGTGATCTTAACTCTTATCGAGTTGCAAATCACTGTACAATTAATATATCATCAATAATTTCTACACAATTTCTTGGAAGAGTTTCTTCTAATACACTTAACTTTAATGCAAACTATATTGATCTGATCCACTCAACTGTGATTAAACATCCATTATCCCTACCTTCTGCTCCTACTATCTATATTTCTGACTCTTTTATATCAGAAATTTTTAAGCAAGAAGAAGCTACATATATACTTGAACAATATTCTCTTACCAATACAGCACAAAATACATTTAACTTCTATACTGATGGCTCTGTAATTAACATCGGTACAGATCAATGTACAATGGATATTGGATGAGTATAAGTTAATGATTCCAATCAAATAATTCATAAATTCTCAGCTAAAATCCATTTTTGGCCATCTTCTTACAAAGCTGAACTAATGTCAATTCTTACAGCTATTTCAATCACCCCTCACAATTCTACAATTAATATTTATATTGATTTTTAATCAATAATTACTAAATACTTTAAAATATATACTACTCTCTCAAATCCCAACAAGCTTTTCAAATTTAGCTTATGGCTCATATGGCATACCCTGCTTAATATTATCAAATCTTATAATTACCAAATTTACTTTTATAAAGTACAAGCCTATTCTGATAACACTCTTAATAATTTAGCAGACTTATTTGCAAAACAACATAATTCATCACATTCACAATATTTTAACTACACAAGCATTTACAATTCACATCATATAATTTCTTGGGATCAGCATTTTATTGAACATCCAACTAGAAGTTTTACTAAAAATATTTGTACAGCCTACATTCTAACAATGTAGTCCTCCCAAAAATGTAACATGGAATAGAAAGCCCTAATTCCTCAAATTAACTGAAAATCAACTTAGTTATTTTTTAACCATAACCAAAAACCAACTCATAATATCACTAACTTTAAACTTAACCATCTTAAATCATTTAAAATCAAAATTTTATTAAATGAACTTCCTATTTACTTTCACTTTCACAAAATTTACCTATATACATTCTACAATACTAATTGCTTCAACTGTAACCTTGTCGACTCCCCAACCCATTGGCATACATGCTCAAATCTATTACTCATTTTCAATATTATCCAAACCAGCATATCTGAATACATTAACTATATAAACCTTGATTTATCTATAAACCAACAAGAAGAACTTATTCACAAAATTAGTAATTACTATGCTTTCTATCCTATATCTCTCTAAAGAAATCAACACTACCTTGATATTACACTTATTTCTAAATCTTTAATTAAGATTATACAAAACTTTAACATTTCATACAAGCTAGCCTCACAAACAATTATTGCTATTTTGCTTAAAGTTAATGAAGTTTTCTATGAACAAATATAAAAACCCTATTGTATAAACTTTGCCAACTAGAAACAACAACAAGGACTTAGACCACCTTACACCAGACCTTCTACTCAATCAAATCAAAACAACAAAAGAAATTCTAATCACAAAAATTATACATATTCTTGTTTATGTAGACTACCTGACCAATTACACTCTAATTCTAATACCTGTCTACCTATCGGTTATGCTATTTGCAAAATTAACATCTGGACTATCCTTTGAATTAAATATAATATTTCCTATAACTATATTCTAAACTTACAAATCTAGGTGAGTCTTGACCACTCTAGTAGGTTTAGGTCACAGATAAATATATCTAAGCTTTTATTCTTGAATGTAGTTTTTCTTTTATTTGTACTTAGAGTAGCTATATAATTAGCAGTTTAATGGTCTAGCCCTGACTGCAAGTGTTGGTTTTGCTATAGCATTTATATAAAAAATTACTTTTTGTACATAGTAGCTCCATGTAGCTACTAACTTTTAAACTACTAATAAAGATATAAGCAAGGCATCACCTTAATACCAAAAAAAAAATATTTTAAAATCATTGAAATATAATTAGATCTTTCTTTATAAAATTTAGCTATCATATATTCAACATATATTTTGAAAACTTTTGGCTATAAAAGTCTTTAACATATTAACTTCAGTTTAATTGTCTTAAAACCTATTGTAGTCAAGTATATCAATATATTATTTTAGAGGTTTTTTCTATACTGATCTGAAAATGAAAGGTTCAATATTATTAAAATTTGGATTTCTGTAATTAATTAGTTTTAAGTATTAGATTTTGTAGTTTTTTAATATATAATAAATAAAATAAAAAGAAATAATTATTATCTTTTTTTCAAATTAATTGACTTGTTAATTTAGCAATTTCATCATTATAAGTACTATAAAAATTTTTAAATAATTGCTATAATTTAGCTAAAACTTCATTTTTTTGGATATGTATTAACCATATTAGAAATAACAGTTTTTATTAGTTGGTACTCTATTGTGTAAAAATAAAATGCAAGATTGTTTAGCAAGGAGCTTTGCCAAATTAGGTGTATTAGTATCATTTAAAAAATTTTATTATATATTAAAATAAAAATTATAATTATAATTTTACAATATTATATTATATAAATTAATAAAGTAAATATTATAACTAATCTTGTTAAATAATATATTATTATTATTATTATTTAAATTTAATGCCTGTAATGCTAAATCCTTATGTGTTTCTAACTATTGAAGGAGTTGTGCTTCATCTTAAAAAAAGAGTCTATTTTTTAATTTATTAGATAAATAAAAATTAATATAATTTGTGTTTGGCACATTTAAAAGAGAATATAATAGTTCTTTAAAAATTAAAGAATTAAAATATTTATTTTTTGAAAATTTCTTTTTATTATTAGCAGATGAAAAATACAAGCATTTATTAGATTGTTTAAAAAAAATGATCTTTTGGAGCTTGTTGTTTTTCAATATTAATACATTGATATTGCTTAATATAGTTATTAGGTTTTATTAATTTAATTGAAGATGAGCATTGTTAATAAGATAAAGGTAAGCATTGTTAATGTGATAAAGGTAAGCATTATTAATGAATAGAAAATAAGTATTGTTGATAAATAGAAGATAAGCATAGTCAATATATTGAAAGTAAGCATTGTTGTTAATAGATTAAAAGTAAATATTGTTGTTAATAAATTGAAGGTAAGCATTGTTGTTAATGGATTGAAGATAAGCATTGTTGTTAATAAATTGAAAGTAAGCATTGTTGTTGACAGATTAAAGATATGCATAAATGTTGTCAATAAAATGAAGGTAAGCATGAGTATTGTTGATAAGATGAAGGTAAGCATAAGTATTGTTAATAAGATAAAGTTAAGTATAAGCATTATTAATAAGATGAAAGTAAGTTATTTTGTAACAGCAATTTATATTAGTAGCTAGTAGTATTTGTTAATGTTAAAGATTCAATACTAGTTGCAAATATTGAAGATTCAATACTATTATTTTAAAATAGTTATTGTAACTCTTGTGTCTCAAGATTAATATTAATATTTTCTTTTAAAATATTAAAAAATTAAACTTATTTTTTATTACAAATATAAGAAACTTTTTTGTTTTGTTAAAAATAAAAAACTATTAATATATCTTTAATTTTTGTTTGACATGTTGTTTGTTGTTTTTTTGTTTTTAAAATATTTTGTACTTGTTGTATAATCTTTGCTTTTGTGCATCTTGTTACTCTTTTAGCTACAAAAGAAAAGTTTTTAAGTTAATAGTCAATATAGCCTATTATATAAAAATAAAAAATAATATTTACAAGAGTCTAACTTTCATGTCATTTTTGGTATAAAGATTCAGAGATTCTAAAGAGAAAATAACTAAAAAAAGTCATTATTTATATTTAATCAATATATAATCAATATTAATAAAAATTTTATTATACAATTATCTAATTTAATTTTATGACTATATACAATAAATTTATAGTAATACAGTATAAAATTACTAAATTTAAAAATATATGTATTTCAAATTGTTAAATTAAAAAAATAGAGCAGTTGAAGTATCAAAAAGTGAATTAATATGAATATTGGAAAAGTTTTCTGCAAAAAAAAAACAGTATCATAATATACTATATTAATCAAAAAATATTTTGTTTTTGCAAAATATTATTTAAAACAAAATTATAAAGTATATAGAAAAGTAATTGAATTTTTTTTGTCTTTTAACTATTATTTAAAAAAAACTATTATTAGTATTTTATTTATTATACAGTATATTAGTAAAATATTAATATTAATAAAATTACTTTTGATTTAGTTAATAAAAGCTGTCTATTCTTTCTTTCTAAAGTTTTCAAGCAAACTTATTTTTACATTATTGACTAAGTCTAAAGTAGTCTAATTGTTATTTAATGTTTTAAATAATTGCATTAATCTTGGGTCTATTATAGTAAGTGTGTTAAGTTTTCTTAATAAATTGTGTCATAAAATTCAAAAATATTTATTAAAACTTTTGTTTAATTTTATACTTCTTTTTCTTTTTTATTCTTTTTTATAAGCTATATGTTTAATATTGAACAGATCAGATTTCTTGAGTTTTATCAATTGAGGTTTTACTAGTCAAAAATAAATGCATTTGCATTGCTAATTTCATGCCTTTAGATCTAGTAGCAAGGTTTGAAACCCATTCTTTTAAGAAGGTATAGGCTTTTTTAAATTTATATAAGAATCTTAAGAACATGTATCTTATTACCTTTAAATAATATGAACTAATATTAACTTTATGAATTAATTTGTAACTTATTATCATAAATGTTAAGAAAATTGATATTTGGTTAGATACTTTAGTATTATAATTTAAAAATGATTAACAATAAGACTAAATAGTAGTTTTAGTGCCATTTTTAATAATAAGATTGCATCTTATATATTTTTAGTTTCTTTTATTAACAGAGATATTTTCTGCTTTTTTATTAATGAAGTTACTTTTTGTTCTTGAAATAGCTTTAGTTTGAGAGCTCTATAAATTAATAAAATATTAAATTGAATAAATAGATAAAGTTTTTTTGTTAGATTATTATTTTCAAAAAATCAATTATGTTCCTATACTACTCCATTTTTTTGATCTCAGAATTGGTGTTAAAAAATAGAGTTATTATAGGCAATCTATTTTGCAAAAAAAGAAACTCATGATATAAATTAGCTGTTTTGAGTTTATTACTATTTAAAAGTTCAATTTTGAGAAAATTTTCATATTTAGTATAAAAATCTAAAGTGTTTGTCAGATTATTATCATTTTGGTTTGTATGTATAAATTTTGGCCATTTGAGTTTATTGACTACTTCTTTAATTACTTTATAATTTGCTAATTTAAGAGTCTTTTTAAGATCTTTTTTAAATTAGATTCAAGTACTATTGAAATTAGTACTAAACTACAATTTATAATATTTAAATTAAATTTTTTTACTATATTTTAAAATCTTGTAAACTCAAAACTGCATAGTAATAAAATTTCTTTTACAGTTTTAATCATTTATTCTAAAAAAAAATTATATATTAATTAATTAATTTTTTTTAATTTTTTATTTAATTTTTTTATTTAATTTTTTTATTTAATTTTTTTTTTAATTTTTTTTAATTTTTTTTAATTATTTATTATATATATGTACTATTTCTTAATGTTTTATATTTATTTGTTTTTTTTTTTTTTTTATGATGCTAGGTTCTTTATTATCTATTTTATTAAATTTTGCTATATTTATCTAATCTGTCTCTTTAATATCTCCTTTATATATTTTATTAACTTTTTCTTTAGCTTTATAGTTCATTTTTTCTTTATATATTTCATTAACTTTCTCTTTGTAGTTATTCTCTATTATATTAGCATTATCTTCTTTATTATTATATTTTTTACTATCTTTTTTCTTTGAATTTTGATTATTATTGTTATCTAAATTTTGCTCAATTTTATTTTTTTAATAACAAATAAATTAGTCATATTAGCAAATATAAGCATTATAACATATTATATTAATTAATTTATAACTTTATTCAATAACACTTTTAGTTTATCAAATTTGCTCTATATTTGTTATTTCCTTAACTAAGCATTTCACTAATCTCAAGTATCATATCTAGTTTGTTAGCTGCTTTACTTTTAAGTTTCATTATATCTTTACTTAATTCTATAATTTGAAAATTAAAAAATCTTTTGGTTTCATTTGAATAATATATATAACAAAATTTTTGCAAGTCATATAGAACTTGTTAAAAACAAAGCCAAACTCAGTTGTACAATTTCTACTAATATATTACTTCACTTCTAGCTATACAATATTTGTAACATATAGGATATTCAACTACAATATAATATTACAAATTTTACCAAAAGACTTAATTCTTCTGATCTATTAGGAATAAATACTAATATAGGATTTAACAACTTCAGATCAAAAGCTTTTATTATAAATCATTTTACCAAAATTGGACAAAAAACAAAAAACTTTCTAGCAAAAATATAACAATAACTACTAAGTAAACTGACTTTGGGTTCTTAATTAAACTTGTTTCAACATTGAACTTAACTTAAAAGAGGTATTAATCTTAGAAAAATCTCGCACTAGCAATCCTGAACAGCAAAAACATCAAAAACAATACTGCAAAAAACAACTTATATTTTAACAAAAACAGTTCTAAGGATCTTTACACTTTTATCAACACAGCATACAGACACAAAATGTTAGCTCCAAAAAATATCAAAAAAACAGTAAAAAACCCATAAACCAACTCATCACAAACTCTAAACCAATCAATTTTCCAGAACACTTTTTTCTCTTTTTCTTTAGCTTATTTTATTAAAAAACCTGCTATTTCAAAGAATCCTTCACTTACAATTTCATCTACTAACCCTCTTACTGAATATGCAAAAGAGTTTATTAGTATTAGTATAAAAGACTTAGTAAAACTCATCTTTATAGTTACCTTCTTTGTCTCTAATTTTGTTGACAAATATCTCTTTACAGTTGATTTACTAAATCTAGTCATGTCTTTAACCTTATTACCTTTCTGACACAATGACTGTACAAGCACAAAGAAGTCACCCAATCAATACTTTATGACTTTACAACTACTAGAAACAACTCTGTAAATATTAATGCCAAATTCCATAGAAATGCATGAAATTGTAATCTTAGCCTAATTATTAGCTATATAAGAAAGCATAAAAGCATATAAGATACCCAAACATAGTAAAAACCTCCTTGTAATACCTTACAATATGATTACAGAATTAGACATAGATGAAGAACTATTACAAACAAGTAACCTTACACAAGAGAATAATTTAATATTTGAGCTTATTGCAGGTACAACAGTAAAAATACACAAACTTAGCCTACATTAAATGCATCAAACAACACCACTTAGGCTGAACACAAAACCCATACTAGAAGAAATAAATGCTTCTCTTTTTCACAACATACAAGTACAGGAATTAGCAAATTATCAGCAAATACAAATTAAACAACAACTGATCAACATCAAAGCAAAAAATGACCCAAACTACAACTACTCAACACAGAAGGATTACCTAATCCAGAACCTTCTAATAACATTGCAACATTATCACCAACATCTATGACAATAATATTTAATACATAAAATACTACAAAGTCAACCTATAGTTAAATTACACAAAAATAGCTCAATATATCTCAGTTTCATTACATCGATAACTCTGAATAGGCAGATATCTTGCATGCCAAAATAACTAACAAAATTAACACACTATTTGATCAAAAAACCTAGATCTATGAAGCAATAGCTAAAGCATTTTTAATACCAACTAGAATTCATGATTTTGTTAATCATAAACTTATTACTATGCCAACTCAATTCACAATTTCACTAACAATATTTCTCAAATTTAAATATCTTACCAAAAACCCAAATACTACTTCAGCACCCAAAATGAATATACTAACCTATACAATAATGTGTTAGCTATCTATAAACAAACTAACCAAATATAGAAATTAGAAAACTCTTTCTACAAATCCATTACACAAAAATTAACTAAAAATTCGTCCGTAAAAAAATACTTATAACTATTTATTTTACTAAGATAATCTGCCTTGGGCTCTTAAGTAAAGTTGTTCAGCTCATCATTTTACACATATTCTGAAAATATTAAGCTTTTACATTTTAAACTCAACGAGAAAACTGTACTGACGGCCTTTGGCCTCCAGTTTACAACTTTTAGCTATTTAGCAGTTTCTACTGC
>CAJVQA010012586.1:0-10025 GCA_910591915.1 Cetraspora pellucida
TCATTAGTAACAGTTGCTGTAATATGAATATTACATAGGTGATTATCTAAATTTTCATTGTTGATGGGATTTGAACACCCAACCTACTACTTGGAGAGTTAACAACCTGACCACTTCACTAGGTCACCACACTCTCAACTTTAGAATTTAATTAATTTGTTTTTTTATGTTCTTTTAAAAAAGACATTGGTTATATTTTAGATTATTGATATAAGTGTCTGTTTTAAATTGTTTGCAAAATAGTTAATATAATTTTATTTTAACTCTATTATTACTTTGTTAAATAGAATTTTATTTAAAAAAGATTGTATTTTTTCTAATTATAAAAATTTATTAATATTGAATTCTATTAAGGCTTTTATCAATAGATTTAAGTTAATAACTTTTTCTAATACTTGGTTATTTTAAATAAAAATATTTTAAGATAATATATTTAAATAATTTTAAGATAAAAAGATCTGTTTTCAGATTTGAAAAAATTGTTTAAAGCAATTACTATTTTTAATTCTAGTTTTAAAAATTTTATTTTTAAAAAATTTGTATAATTTAAGAGTGTTTATATAAATTTTCAAATATTACAATCTTCAAATTATTGTAACATTATAAAATTTATATAATAATAATTTTTTTTTTTGATTTTAGAAATTTCTTCTAGAAATCCTAGTTATTTGATAAGAACAAAAGGTTTATATGTTTGTTTTTTATAATATTTAGCTAGACAACTACTGTTATAATATTTTTGTAATGTTTTCTTTTGTCATTACAAAGTTTATAAATTTCAGTATTTAATTTTTTTTAAATAATAAAAAATTTAGTTCTTTTATTTTTTTAAAGTGCCCTTTTTTGGTCTTTTGACTTTTATTAATGACTTTTTTGATAATATGATTTTATAAATTATTACAGAATAGCATACAATTGGCTATATATATAACTTTTTATATTACCTATTTAAGAAGTTCACTCAAAGGTTTCTTACTAATTGTCATATTTAATATCTTTGCTTGGATATTTTATTTTAAACTCTTTGAACCTGCAATCTGTATTAATATTACTAGATTATGCTTAGATGTCTAGATAATTATCTCAATCTTAGAATTATTTTATTTTTAAAACAAAACTTCCGAAGTTTTTTGTAC
The DNA here is from genome assembly GCA_910591915.1 of Cetraspora pellucida. Taxonomy (NCBI): domain Eukaryota; kingdom Fungi; phylum Glomeromycota; class Glomeromycetes; order Diversisporales; family Gigasporaceae; genus Cetraspora; species Cetraspora pellucida. The sequence goes on from CAJVQA010012586.1 coordinate 1,137, forward strand.
TTATTTTTATTGCTAATCCAGTATTGCTATGACAGAACTAATACTTGCAATTAGAATTTAATTATTAAACCACTATGCCCTTATAGAGTACATACAGATCTCAGTATCTACTTTATAGCATATCTAAAATACTTTAATATATCTTTGCCTTTTTATCAAACTTCTAATCCAAATAGTTTATATAAGACTACAACTAATTTATTAGTATATTAAGTCAGCCCAATATTATTTTTCTTTGGTTTGTTCTAGTGGCCTGATTGGTGATATCTTTAAGACTTTCAACCCAGAGGTTTTTGTTTATTTAGATACTATAACCTTGATATTTATTTTATAAAACTAACTTTACAATAAGGCTATTAAAGATCTAGTTACTTTTCTACTTAAAATTTTTTAAATAAACTTCTTGTTATCTAATTTTAACAAATTTATATAATCACAAGGACTTATTTAGTGTTTGCACTATCTAATTGTTAGTTTGCATATTTTTGTACAATGCTATACTTATACAGATGCTTTATGACCTGCCAGTTATGCTAGTGCAACTGTCATTACAGATATATTAATTTAATCATTAGTAACAGTTGCTGTAATACAAGTATTATATAGGTGATTATCCAAATTTTTTACTATTGATAAGATTTGAACATCTAATCTATTACTTAGAAAGTTGACAACCTAACTACTTCACTAGATCATTTTATTTTTGGTTTTTTTATTTTTAAATTTAGCAAATCAAAAATGTTTTATATCTTTTCTAAGTATTTATATTTTGTTACTTATTTTAAATATTTTAGACCAAATTTTGTTATCAAAGTATTTTTTTGTTTCTGTTATAATTTATTAATTTTTTTTTTTACATTATTTTGCAATTTTAATTACTTGTTAATAAGCTTAATATTTAATATAATATACTATTTTGCAGTTTTTTTATAAAATTTAACAGATAATAAAGCTTTAATTAGAAGAACAAGTTGTTAATTATACAATTTAAAATAAAGTATATTTAGTTGTAACATGCTTTTTTGTTTGATAAGCAAATAGTATAGAAAATATATATAAATTCTAATCATTATTTTTTTTAATTTTTTTGTAAATAATTTATGTAAAGTTTGATTAAAACATTTAATTATTTTATTTGTTTGCAGATAGTATAATAAAGAAAATTTATATTTGATAAAAAAACTTTTTATATAGCATGTGAATAGTTTTACTAATAAAATTTTTTTTTAATTAAAAAAAATAATTTTCAATATTCTATCTTGATAGATGATTTTTTTAAAAATAAACTAAGCTAAAGTATTTGCTTTAGCATCAAATACAGCATAGACTTCTAATTATCTTATTTAATAATCAATAGCAATAATAGTATATTAATTTATTTTTTTTTAACTTAAGCAGTTATGCTAGTACTTTATTAAGATTTTTAAAATTACTCTTGCAATTACATAGATTTATCTAACAACTAAGTTTAGTATTACCTGGTCACTCTAAAGATACTTAAATGCAAACTGCTATACTACTTTAAACAGAAGTAAGCTGCTTGTTTAACTACTTAAAGTCTATAATAAAAAGGTCAACATCTTTTTACAACACGCCTTAGCATTGTTTTCTTAGTTTATTCTTTGATTTTTTTCTTTTTTTCTTTTACTTGTTTTTTTTCTTCTTCAATTTTTTGCTGATTTGCTTTTTTTTCATTTTAAGTTCTTTTTTACTTTTTTTACTTTTCATTTTATTTGTTATACCTTCTTTTTTCTCTTATTTATTAACTTTTTCATATTGTATTTTCCAAACCTGTTTATAGAAAGTATCTTATACTGTTTTTGTTACTATATCTGCAAACTGTTGTTTTGTCTTTTTACTTAGGAGTTGTGCTAATCTGTCTTGCATCTTTTTTGAAATTAGACCTTTAATTAAAGCTTCTTTTATTTCTAATTCTTTTGCTTTTACTTTTCCAAAAAGTGCTATATATAGCATATATAAGGAAATACAAGTTTTCTCTTCTTCTTTTAGCTCTTTCTAGACTGTTGTAATAGTTGCTTTTTGGATTTGTTTTTAAAGATTTGTTTGTCTCTTATATAATGCCAAGTATAACTGTATTTCTTTAACTTTATTTTAATATACTTGATATTTTATTGTTGTATATATATCTGATTTTCTTCTGTTAAGTTCTTTTAAGATTAAAAGTTTATCTATCATATATTTTATAAATGCATATCTTTTTGCACTACTTTTTTGTTGTGTAATATACTCTTTTAGTCATTTTTAGCCTTTTTAAAATTATGCTCAGTTATAGATTATAATATCTATTTTTGGCTCTAACTTTTTAATTGCTTTTGTTTTTTTCATTCTGCTTCTAATCTTGCATTTATTACCAATTTGCATAATAGTCTTGTTATTATATTAGTTTATTTGTTTTCTTATTCTAGGCAGTACTTTATTTCTTTACAATTGACTTTTTCTATCTGTATTACTTTTCCACTTATTGTTTTCTTTTTTGTAAGACTATCAGCTTTGTTATTTTACTTGTTTTTGCTATGACTTTTAACTTTTACTAACTCTATCTGTATCTTTTTCATATTAATAAGATCTATAATCTTCATTATTCATATCATATTTTTCTTTTTAAGAATCTTTATTTTATTTATTTGTTCTAAACCTCTACTAATATTTCTTATTATAGTGTTACTGTCTGTATATATTTTTACTTGTCTTTCTTTTGGCATTATTAGAATTGCTACCCATATTGCTACTAATTCTGTTATTGTTAATGTTATTCATTCTTCTAATCCTAATGATATTTCTTCTTCTGGTTACTCTTGTGTTTTGTTTGTTTAAATCTATTCTATACTTATATTCTAGGTTAGCAATTCTTCTCTGGTTTTTGCAATTGCTGCACTATCTGTGTATATAATATATTTGTTCTTGTCTCTTGTTATATTTCTTCTTAGTATATTTACTATTTCTTGATTAATATTCTTGTTTAGTTTTTGTTACTTAATTATCTTTAGCTTTAGCTTTTTTATTATTATAAATTCTTTAAGTTTTTGCTCACTGTTTTTTATTTTCTCTATTTTTATTTTTTCTGTTAATTGGTTCATAGCTAAATTGATCTTGTTGTAACTTTTGTCTATTAATTCATTAGGAATTACTTCAATCTTGTTATTTACTCTTATTTATTGTTGGCAACTATCTTCTATTTGTTCTTCTTCTTCTATACACCTATTACATTTACTAATTTCTGTTACTAGTTTATTTTATTTGCTTTACATTTGCCAATGTTCTAATAAAATCTTTTTTTTTTCTTCTTTACTATCTTTTCTAGCTGTTTACAGTCTTGTGCACTGTATATTATCTATTCTTTTTTTTTTTATCTTCTAATATATACTTCTATACTATCTTTATTGCTTAAGTATTATGTATGTCTATTTTAAAATATTCTTTGACTTCTTTGTTTAATGTCTTTTCAAGCATCTTTAACTCTATTTTTTTGAACCATTCTGCTTTTTTGCTCTTGCTTAACTATCTATAATAATTTTTGAACTGCTGTCATGTAATTAGCATTTTATCTTTTGTGTCAAGTAACTAATTTAAGTATATTAAATCTGTTTTATTTATTTTAGTTCTACTTCTTTTCAACAGACATGTTTTCAAAAGCTCTCATATTCTGGTACCATGTTCAAAAATTCTCTATAAGTTGCTTTCAGTTCTTATATTTATTTCTTGCTTTCTTGTTTTTATTACTGTTAAACATACTAAGTTGTTCTTCTAATACTTATTGTTAGCTAGCATTTTTTTTAGTTTCTAAATAACTTCTGTTAAGTCTGCTTTTTAACAGCTTTGTGTTATTTTTAGGTTTGTTAATTGTTTTAGGCTATCTTGTTTGTTTAATCTTCTTAGCAGGCTACTTATCTGCTTCATTACTAGCTCTTGTTATAATGTTCTACACTTACTAAAATCTTTATGTTTTATTATGCAATTTTTTAATATTTTTTACAAATTGCTTTTTTGCTTTACTAAATATATCATTAGTTGATGTATTTCATATATTTTTTTTTCTGAAATCTTAGTTAGCTGAAGCATATAGCTTAGCTTTAGGATTATTATCATATTGTTTATATATATGATTTGGCTCATTGTCATCTTTTTGTATTTAAGATCTTTTATTATCTAACTAATTATTTCTTTAGCTTTCCTTTTGACTAATACTTCTTATATTTTGTTATTTAATCATATTCCTAATAAACAAACTATTTTGGTTCTTCTATTATTCTGCTTTTTCTGAAAGTTAATTCTTTTTTCTTCTTTTTTAATATTTATATTCATTATTAGCAGTTTTGATTTTAATCTATTTATTTCTATATTATTTATCTTGAAAAATTCCTTAGCTATTTTTAAAATCTTTAATAGCTGACTTTTACTATTTGCAATTTATATTGTATTATTTGCATATGTGATTGCTACTTGACAATATCTTATAATATTATTGCACTGTATTTCTTTTTTAATCTATTGTTCAACTATATATTTTAAATTTTTATCTTCTTGCACTCTGACTAATAATGGATCATAAAAGAGATATTATATTAATAGTGATATTACTTTACCTTAGTCTATTTCATTTTCTGATATTACTTCTTCTATTAGTCCATAGACTATAATTATTCTTAATTGTCTTTTATAAAAAAGATTTAAGATGTATTTAATCTTTTTTTAAATATCTTGACTCTTTGTAATACTAATTCAAGACTTTTTAATAGAACTGAGTCAAATGCCTATTTTATATCTTGCAAAAGTATCTATATTTCTTTTTTTTTTTCTTGCTTTTTTTATTATCATATTCAGAATATGTATAGGCTGCTCTGTTAAATTTCCTGATAGGCTTGCATAGTTTTGTCTTTTAAGCACTTTTCTTTTCATAAACACTTTGGCAAGCCTTTTTGTTATTACTTTTGTTATCACTTTTCTAAATATTTTAATTAGTACTATTAGGTAAATATTGTTTAAATTATACTTTTACTTTACATCTTTCAGTATTAGGTAGACTTGTGCAATTTTTTACTTGGTTGGTATTTCTCTTATTTCTAGACAAAGATCAGCAAAGTCTCTAAAAACTTCTTGTGTTTTTTTTTTTTGTTTATTTGATTAGTATATAGCTTATATCAAATATACTTAAAGCTGTTTCTGTTTTAATTTTTTTTAATACCTTTTTTTATTTCTTTTCTTTAATATTTTCCCAAGTTCTTTATATTATTTCTTTTTAATATGTTTTTGTAGTTTGTAAACTTTTTTTTATCTTTCTGACATTTCTTCTAGTTCCATGTTTCTCTTTCTAAATTGTTTCTTGTAATGCTTTGCTACACCAGTTTTAACTAAATTTGGTTCTACTATTAAGTTTGTTACTTCTTTTTCTTCAATAAATCTGTTAAGTATTATCTTTTTATAAGGCTTATTTAAAAGACTAGCTATTATTTTTTCTTAATCTGTTTTAATTATTTTATATCTTTTATTTAAGTTTTCTTTTTGCTTTCTTTAACTTTGTTCTTATACTTTCTTTTTTCTTTCTTGTAACAATTTCTGCCAACCTTTTATGCCTTCTATCCAAATACTTGACTATTGTTTATATAGTTTTGGCAGCTTTGCACCTTTTTTCACTTCTAGTTTTTATAATTTCTTATTTGTTTCAATTTATTTTCTTCTGTTACTTCTTGGCCTTCTCTTGTCTTTATATATTTAATTAATCTTTGCAGCTTTATAATATTCTTCTTTTAATTTTGTTTTCTTTGACTGCTTTTTTTATTTGTTACTATGTTATATATTTTTTTCTTGGATAAATGCTTACTTGCTGCTGTAATAATTGCTTCTTTTATTTTATCCCATATGCTGTTTATTCTGTTTGTTTTCTTTTTTTTTGGTTTGTTCTTTTTTTTGTATTCTTTTTAACACCTTTTTGAATTCTAATTGTTTTTGCAACTCTTGCATATATTTTTTTTAGTCTTCTTCTTTTGCCTGATCATATAGATATACTGTTCTTAATTGTTTTTTCCTTTTAATTTTAGCTTTGCAGTTCTTTGTTGTTATGTGTTTAATTTATATTTTTGATTTTATTATCTTATGATCACTTTTGGTAATTTCTTTTGCTTTTTTAATTTCTGCCTTCTGCAAACCTGATGCTAGTCCTTTTGACACCCATACATAGTTAATTCTTATTGCAGTTTATTTATTTAATTATATATATGTTTGGCTTGTCAGGTGCATATCTTTATAAATATCACTGAAGTTTTGTTTCTTCATTCAATTAAAGATAGATAATCTTTTGAAATTTGCTGCTTATAGATATTGCCTTTCTAATATGATATTTGCTATATAATTGAAATTACTTAAAATAACTATTTGTATATGCCTTTTCTATTTAACAACTATTTCTACTATTTTTTGTTGAATGCTTTTTCCTAATGTTTTGTTACTTGGTAGTATGTAAACTTCTAAAACTATTAATTCTAATTGCTTAAAATATAGTATAAGCTCTATTATATATTTATTTATTCTTTTAACTACATCTACATGTTTTTTTTATTGTTTGTTAACTAAAATGCCTATACCAAATTTCTTTTTCTTGTCTTTTGTTACACTTGACCAAAAACCTATATAACTCTTATTTGCAGTATATGTTAGAAATCTTCTTTTTTATTCTATAATATTTGTTTCTATAATCTTTAGTATTGTGATTTTTTCTTCTTTTGCCTATTCTATAAGGTTTTCTAATTTCTATTTCTTAGTTTTAAGTCTATTAATATTGTGACATGCTATTTTTATTTTCTTTTTTTCTTGCTTCTATTTCTCTTTTAGCTACTTGTTTTTTTTTTTTTTTGTTAAAAGTTATGCTTTATAGTGATACTTTTTTTTTTTTTTTTAATATTAATGGTGAGGCCATGTCTCTATCTTTATTGAATATTTAATTGAGATTTTATATAAAGTACAATTCTGCTTTTAAAATATTATAGAAAGAATAGAAGCTCAGACTAATTTATCTGCAACCTAAATCAACTTCATAGTGATACTTTATTAACTTATATTAGGTTAGTTATTACAACTATTTTTACAGAGATGAAAGTACAACTAATCACATATACAACTTTTAGTTATCTATTTAAGTAGTTTACTTTAAAGTTCTATACTAGATGCCATATCTATAATCTACTAGAAGATTATTTATTTAAACTTTCTAATCATCTACTCTGTTATAATGTAATCCAAATTAACTTTCATATATACCTAACTGGTATAACATCTAAGCAGTATAATATCTTAAGTCATTATATATTTCAGAATACATCATTTGCCAATAAGGTGCAGAAGGTTCACTATTAAGGGTGTGGTAACCTAGTAAAGTAGATAGGTTGTTAACTTCCAAGTAGCAGGTCTAAAGTTTAAATCCCAATGACAGTGAAAATTTGCAATTCTTTTTGTATTATAGCTAACTGTTTTTTGTGATTGGTTAGGATAAGATACCTGTAACCTGTATTATACCAGCATGACTGGAAGGTCTAGGCACTTATACAACATTGTATGAGAGAATACAAACTGGTACTGAATGGTGTGAACTCAAAATAAGTCCTTAGGCCATATAAATTACAAGAACCAGGTAAGAAGATAAAAGCCCACTTGGAAGACCTAAGTAAAGAGATAACTAAAGCCTTCGATAGTGCTACTGTAAAGACTAGACTTATAAAATGAAGCTAAAACTTGTGAAAATGTGCAAATATGCTGGTCTTTAAGAAGGAACCAGATGAACCAACCAGGCTACTAGAATTTTTAGGTTTCAGAGAAAAAAGGTACATGCTGGCAAACATATAAACTAGAGGTACAGTTTCACTCTACCTTTCTGAGCTATCTAGAATGGCAGCTTGGTAAAACTTGAATTAAATACCAAAGTAGTAAGAATATGTTGTGAAGTTAGTACTAGGATTGAGGTGAACTCTATAAGAACATAGTGGTTTAATGATATGCTTTGATCATTAGTGTTAGTCTCAGCCATAGCGATACCAGGTTAGCTGTAAGAATAGAATACAAAAGATTTTGAAAGGTTTAGTACAAGGTCAAAGGTTCTTTATATGAGTAAACTGCTTTAAAGATCTAATGGCCATGGCATATTTTTACTAGCATCAGCTAGGGTTATTAGTAGGCAGAAGTAGGTGAATAGATATAGAAACAAAGTGGTTAAATAGAGAACTTACAAGTAAATTCCAGATATGGCAGCTAGTGTAAAACCTTCAGGCAGACTACTTAAATTAGACAATAACTAAAGTTGTATGAGTAGCTAGTTGTACACTCTCTCTATGATTGTTTTCTGTGGTTGTAATGCAACCATTAGTCAAATATACTATCAATAAAATCTTAAGTTGCAAGTACTTACCTTAATATTTAAAAAAAAAAAAAAAAAGCTCTTTATTGTTAACTATTTATTCACTTTTAGAACATTAACAAAAGCTATCTTTACAAAGTTTACTTAGACTCTGGCACTGACTTCACAGCATATTTCTAATACTTTTAGTATACTTCTGCTTGGATCTTAGACTTCTAATCCAGATAGCTTGAAAGGACTGTAACTTGTCCTTAATATATTGAGGCTAGCCTAATATCCTTTTCTTCTAGTTTAAAATTTGGTAACCTGGTTAATGATACCTTTTATCTGAGGTTCTTGCCTGTCTGATTCTTTCATATTGGTATTTATTTCTTAGGTCTAGTCTTTATACAGTAATACCATCAAAGATCTGTATTATCTCTTTGCTTAGAATTTTTTTTTTTTTTTTTATTAAGGTAACCTCTTTGGTCTTTTGACTTTTATTAATCACTTATCAGTATTGTAGTTCAATAAACCACTACAGAAGA